>VXAL01001510.1:51112-78699 GCA_013399475.1 Chauna torquata | reverse complement strand
TTTGGAGCCGGCTGGAGCTGGCTCTTCTCTAACGTGGGGCAGCACCTGGGCTCTGCTCACAGAGGCCACCCCTGCAGCCCCCCCACTACCAAAACCTTCCCACATAAATCTAATACACCAGCACGGATAAGGAGTCGCACTGGATGAAGGCATGAGCAAGTGTGGTAGATTGAATACCTTGTTAGTAGTTAAAGGACAACTTTCATAAAAGATTAGAAGTGACCTCACTTCTGGCAAAAGCCCTGCCTGTCACAGTCACATGACAAGTTTACCCCAGAAATGTGTCCTGCTCTTAGGAGCAGGAAGTCCTCCCTTTCTTGGCCCAAGTGAGCTGCCACTTTGCCATAGTCAGGCACACCCCCTGCCATCTCAGATCTCTCCATGACTCCCCATGACTCCCTGCCTGCCAGCATGGCCCACGTACATGAAAGTTACGCCGAGTGAGAGCCCATTGTTTGAGCTTCCGCTAAGTATTGGTGTGAAAAGGACTGGCAATTTCTGTGGCTGATGACAATATCACATATCCCAAGAAGTTCTTTTTCTGTGTCTTCTTTTCACATGAAAGACATTATTATGGCGTTAAGAATATCAGGAAAGTATTTGGGACAAGAAACTTCCGTGAGCTTTGTCAGATGCTGTAGAACCACAGCTGCCACAGAATCAGAGCACTGTAGTATCTCCGTACTCCACAGCATCAAGTACTAGTGCTGGCTCTGCCCAGTGTGTAGCTGTGCAAATAACATGAGTGCAAGAATAAGGTGCCCTAACTGCAGACTGCTGGGCAGGTCTAGCGAATGGTGACAGCCACATAAGACCCTGGCAGGCAGTTTGAGAGTAGCAAAGGATATGTGGAAAAGACTCACAAATATAAAGGCTGGAAATGTGATATGTGTTACGAGCAATCTTGAAAATAAACCAGCACCAGTGCTTTTTGTCCATAACCAAAAATCCAGAAACAGGGAAGAGCTGTATTTTTGACGACATGGAGTGTTTGCAGGATGCCCTTGACTTGCTGGCCTTGGAGTAAATGAGAAGGCATGGTTTCAGCTGTCAGCCTGTCTGTCATAGGCCATTCTGAGATAGCAGGGGCTACATCTCTGCCAAAGTAATAGTCACTGTGCGCTCAGGCTATTCTGGTCCTAGGTATCATTGCTATACTACTGAGGGAAGCTCCCGTGAGACCAGGAAAGCGACAGGACTTGCGAGGTGCATGGGTCATGTCAGAATGAGTGAGGGGCCGTGGTACTTACCATGCCTTCTCTTGTGTGAAAAGTGCCCTATAAGTACATTTGCCTGTCTCTGAAGAGACACATCAGAGGGTTTTGGCCACTGCAGAAGGCAGCAGCAAAAGAAAATCTTATTCTCTCTGAAGCCCTCTGAATTCTTATTCCTATTTTATTTCTTTTATTCCTTCCTCTACATTTAAAAAGCACAGGCTTGCCATGTTTGCTTTCCCCTCCTGTTTGCAGGGAGGCGGGGATGGAGAGAGGAGGGGCAGGGACAAGCAGCCATAGCCCCTATACAAGCTGTTGCTCTCCGAGGAAGGCTTGAGTTTTTCTGTAGATAAGGGCTGTGGGAAAGGGAAAGACAGATTGCTGTCTCCTTTCATATGCTGTTTCAATCGTACTGTCTGCAATGCTCCTTTTAGCATTTTTTTCACCTTTAAAGCCCCTTCCTGAAATCTTCTTGCTTCCTTTGATTGGTTCCTCCAACTTGTATCTTCTTTCCCACCTTCCTCCCAACCCTTTGTGCTTACTGTTGTGACACTATTTTGCTCTTTTTGAGGGCAGTGAAATTGTGTTTTACCTAAATGTTTGAGAAGACTGATATAGCTGTGATGCAGAACAACTTTACTGAGGTTGGTGAGGTTGTAGTGGTACAAATGTCATTATATTGAAAATAAAGATAGGCCCTTACTCTCTTAGTTTTCTAAGCCTTCCTTTCCAGAAATGATTTGTTGATGCCTCTGTAAGGACTGCTGTTTGGAATTTAACAGCTTATTTTAACAGTTTCCAAGCCTACTAACTTTTCTGAATACATAAATCTCTAGAAATTAAATTGTTACATTTCTAGCCCAGCCACAGAATAATCTTTCTCCACAAACTATAAAGGCAGTTTAAGATCCTGACCTAAACTAGATTTCTGAAGTGGATACACCAGTTACATGACATGGGATGAGTCAAGTCCATAATCCTTTTCATGGATTTACCAAGTTCTATTCCAGAAGAGCTATGCTTTTTTTACCCTGTTGGAAGTCTGCTCCCATTCTTCATACTCTGGTGGCCACTATCCTTTTAGTTTACTGCCTGATTTTATTTGTGTTCTGCTTCTATCTGTTCTTTTTGCTCCAACATTTTTCTTTAGCTTAAACAGCTGATAGACTGGTCCAGTGCTTACTCTCTTTTGTATTGGTAGACATACACTATCTTCACAGTGATATGTAAGTGCCTGTTCCATTTTCCACCTCAACCCTTATTTTCCCAGATTAAACCATATTAGTCACTTGTTAGCAGACAGGCTTTAGAGCCTTTACCTCATCTTGATGACCTTACGTTTCACCTGTCCTAATTTGAAAGAATCTTTCTTGAACATGGCTGACCTGTGTGTTGTGCCTATGAGATCTTACTACTACCTTAAAATATTCTCCTTAATCCAGTGATCCTAAGAACACACTTGTCTTTTCTTGGCAGTATTCCACCAGGGGCTGTGTGTGCTTGTACAGACTTGCCTGACTGCCTTGAGTATTGCTAGTAGTATAACCACAGGCACAGAGTGCTCATTAAAAGCTGAAAAAATAGCTCAAAATTCTGGGGAAATATTTAAGAACTGTCTCACATTGTACTGGCTGCTGCCACAGTTTCCAAGGTTGCATTACATCAGCTAGCTATAAACTAGATAACACAGGTATAAAAGTCTAAAGTTATCCTTGTTACAGATCTCAGTGATAGTTCTTAATTCACATCCCTCATTTTGTTTTTCACTAAATTATTAGCAGTCTAGTTTGTGTTCTGTCAGCTTCCCTTCAACCAGATTCTAGGGATACAAAGCCTATTTTGGTTAGGAAAAAAATGTATATGCAGACCTTAATATTATTACAGTCCTCTTACAGAAATTAAGATAGTGATGATGTGGAACAGTACTTCCTTGATTCATCTTCATTTTGAAAATCTCTTCCCTAGGCAGGATCTTATCTCTCTCCCCTTGCCCCCCCTGGTTTGTTCCCTCCTGTATTCAGCAGCAGCAAGCAGATATGGACATAAAGCAAACAGCCACAGCCTGCTACATCTTTTCTGGCTGGTGAAATACCTGTTAGGTCTGTTCCTTTTCTCATTTATGAGGTGTTAGCATCCCTTCAAACACACACTACCAATTTACCAGGAGCAGTTTCATCCCTTTCTACACAGAGTCATTGGTGGAATTTGCTTACAACTAGCTGAATGCACTGATATTTTAGGGCATAGTTTTATGATGCCATCGACTGAGTCTTTACTGCCAGCTGTGCATTCCATCACCCTCTTGCTAGCATTTGTTGGACCTCAGAGCGAGGCTGTTCAGAAGGAGGGAAAACAAGGAATCGTCTTCTACCATTTTAGCTCCCTAAACCATCCTAATCTGGTCTCAAATGGATAACGCAGCACGCATGATGGATGGAAGGGAGTCAGCGAGTGGAGGTACAGAGTGAAACTGTTCCTCTTGGCAGCAGCTGGCAGTTAGCTGAGTCCAACCATACTGGAAAAACACACCTGAAGTTTTATAATCTCTGTGTGAGTAGATCACAAGGTGTGTGTTCCTTACTCGAAAATGTTTGCCTGTCTTGCCAAGGAACTGTTCGTATGGTTACTGATTGTTTGACATATTCTGCAGAATGTCCATTTGGTCACAAGATATGAACAATTCTGACCTTGACAAGAGAGACTTGACTATAACAATGACTAAACACCCACACCACAGAAATCTTGCTTTATTATGAAAAATAATGTTCTTGCTCAGTCTTCTACCCTAAAATAATTTTCAGTACAAATGCATGCAGTTTATTTTCTATTCACTTTACTGGCATGAATACAGAGAAGATAAAAATGTGAGTCAATGAAAGCATTAATAAGAACATGTAAAAATGCTTTCAGTTAAGTAGAGGTGGATGACTAGTATAATTTAGTATGTTAGTAAAATTTGAAACCCCATTACATAATCTGAAACTCCTTTCAAATCGCAGGAAAAAGCTAACAAAATTACCAAAAAAGACTTTTTTCTTCTGTTTAGTCAGCTTTTTGCTGTACAATCAACACCTTTCATTCTGTCATACGAAGAATTTATTTTTCTGTTATTCTAGACAATAAAACATGGACTACTGGTGCTCAAAGGTTATTATGTATGTGGTTTATGTTTAAGGGATATTAGTGTTCACCTAAAAAAAAAAAAAAAAAAACAAACTTAGGCAATAAGCATTTAAAAGAAGCCACAACAACCTGTAGCATATGTAGCTGATGCTTAAAAATATCCTTTGTCTGCTGATGCATTCCTATGCTCCAGAGTACACCTCTCACCTTTAAAGCTGTCACACTCCAAATATTGCTTGTACTGAAGAGAATCACTGTTTTGCCTCAAGCAAGGAACATAAGTGTTGCAAAACTGACTCCTCCTCTAATGGGGAGAGCATGTACAAGTACACAGAGTTGTATTTCTCCTGGAGCTGCCAGGCTGAATATTTTGCAGTCAGAGCTGTAAGCCTTACAGGCTTTTTCTTTGTTTATCTTTCTACTTTGGGGTCTTTTTTTCCCCTCTTTCTTTCTGGATTTTTTTTTATTTTAGTATATGTAAAACTCTTTCAAATGCTGGATTTTCACGTCCTTGTTCAGGAAGTATTCATGAACTGACATGGGTCAACATACTTCTCGTTACCAGGCAAAAGTAAGTACTGCAGTTAAACCTGTTCCTACCATATGTTTATTTGAGTATAAAGGGTTCTGTGTCATTGTATAAAGGACAGAGTAGACTGTAGTTCTATTAGCAGAATTTAAAAACTTTAAAAAAGTAAAATCAGTTAAAATTAATATGCTAAATTTTTTTATAGTTCACATTCTGTAAAAAGACCAGTTTTAGTTGACAGTCAGTGGTCTCTCTTTTAAAATACCGAAAGAAGCCAGACACAGAGATGCCACTCCTCGTACACGGTTTTTTAAAATTTATTCATTTATTTTTGGAAAACATTTTTAATGCAGTTAGTAGTACTGATCTCATGTTACTACCTGTTTATATTATGTATGTTCACTAAATACACCTTATTTATGTCATTCATTAATGAGGATGTGCTAGTTGAGGAAATAAGCCTCCTGGAGCTCCTGTAACTGCCGTCCTATCTTCCACTATCTACTGTTCCCTAGCTATTATTTTATTCTTTCTGTGTTACCCCTTCTATGTTCATGTGTATGCTGACTAGTTACCAGATTCTGTTCTGTGTTACTGTCTTCAGATTTCTATGCTATTAGCATAGGCTAGAAGTCGAAGGTACAAGGGAAACAGATATCAGAGAGAAGGGAAAGAAAAGAAAAGCTGCTAACTGAGCTGGTGAGAAGTGAAGAAAATGGTGTGATTTGATTCTGAGAGCATGTTTTTGGCCATTTTTCCCTGCATCCTATTGAAACACTGCATTGTCATCATCAGTAATATTTTCACTATTCCAACAGTCACCTGAGAATTCATTAATGGTCTGGGAAGGGGAGGGGAAATGAAGAATATGCACAGTTTCCTTTGCTATCAGTTCCCTCTAGAGAGCGCAGCAGCCTGCAAGACAGCGTATGGATTATGTTTCCTTATTACCAGCATAAGCTTTCCCGTTGCAGAAACGCTATGCTGCAGCTATCGGTCTTTTCTTCCTTTGAGAGACGGTTTGCTATTACTGAGCTGAACTAGGCACTCCCTTCCCCAAGGCAGGTGGGTGGACTGCCCACACAGCAAACAAGTTTAAGCAACAAGTAATGCCCGAATGTCTGTATAACGAATGCAGCCATTTACCAGATACACTTTTAGTGGCACCAAGTATCTACAGAAAGTCTGTGGCATGAGCGCATATTGGTCTTCCTTGATGAAGTACAGCCTAGTGAAAGAGTCTGGCACAAAGATTAATGTCTGCCCTCTTGCAGATCATTAAGGAAAACAAAATGTAGACAAATGCAGATAGTGTAAAGGCAGTGAGGAGCAAAAGCTGATACGTAATCCTAGTATTGTTTGTGTTGTCAAAATTGGACTGGAAATCTTGCAGACTAAATTTTCTTGTGAAAGATGTGATTCTTTGACAGGGCAACGTTATCCAATGGACTGAGCTCAGAAAGATAGTTGAGGTCTCTAAATTTTCAACTTTAAATCAGGGCGTTATATGTTTTTAAGCTATTTGCATTGGATTGTCATCTTTTTTGCTGCCCAGCTAAAGATCTTTTTTGAATGTGTTCAGTCTTCATGGCTCCAGCTGAATTAGTACCTGTTGCAAATGAAGCTCCGTTGTCAGAAACGGTCCTCACGAACAAAGCTGGCTTTTGAAACCTCTGGCCTTCATTTAGAGCTTGTGGAAGTTTCACTTTTACACATTCCATACTGCAGTGAAGCAAATGGATTTCAGCCACTTCCCTCAGCTGCATCAGAATTTCAGTCCAAACTTTTAGTCTCCCAGGCGTGTATTCCTCATCAGAATTAGACACAGGTTAATTAAAGACTCATAAAACAACAGAAACACGTTGTTCCTACTACCTCCTCGTTTGTCTTGTTTGAAGCTAATATTCTGGTACTTCCAGACACTTAAATTTACTAACTTTAATAGTGTTTTTCATATGTTTGTGTACCTGCATGTACATACATATGTATCAATACACTTCCTATCCTTTAGGCAGGATTTTGTTTGGGTTTTGGACCAAACTGTTGCTATGCAATACCCTTCTTACAAAGGTCTACTCCACCATGAAAATCTTAATTTTCTGTGGCTTCAACATCAGTGCCACTTTTGGCTCCCATTTATTCCTTCAGTACAATTGCTCTTCAGAGAGGTTGCATGACTTCAGAAGGTAGAATCAAAGCGCAGCTCAGCCTGTACCAGAATTTCTTGGTTGGACTAATTGATTGGGCTAACATACTACTCTAATTACTTCATTTACAAGACTTTCTTGTTGACCTTTTCCTGACTACACTTTCTGGGGGGATGCCTTCGTTCCCTGGTTAGGTCTGCATTCTTGCTTAGCTCTGATTGCTGTCATGTCTCCCCTCAGCCTGGCTGATCTTAATCCTTTGAGAGAACCAGCTTGTGCTATTACAAAATCTTTTATTGATTGGTCAGCTGTAGCTGTACCTATTCTGCAGTCCCCCCCACTCCAAGTTACAATGTGGAGCAAATTAATAAAACATTATGAAATCAAGGATTCAGATTTTTCCATGACCTAAATAATGACGGAAGGAAGATATCTCACTTCCTTGGCCTTCCTCCATCCTATCTTTTTTATTGCCCGGCCCAATTGAAGAGGTAATGACCTAGCTGTAATAGAATAGTATCTCACCGTTCTGGTAGATACTGGTTGGTAATGGTTCTATTTAACTTGACCTTTAATCCCTGTAAAAATTTGCTTGCTGAGAAACTTTCATATCCAGTCAACTTTCTTTACTATCACTATTTAGCCCTACAGTTTGCCCTTATGTAACTTCCAGTAGAGCTACAGGTAATTCTGTTGGTAAGAATATTTTTGCAGACAATATAATTGGACTTTTATATAACTGATTTTTCAGTTCATTGGCAGTTCTGAAAACTGTTTTTAAAGATAATGTAATTGAAGTTATCTTAATTTCTTAATTGTGTTTTGGCAAATTGAAAAAACAAAACTCCAGGTTGAACTAAGCATTCAGCGAATGCTATCTAATCTGAAAGAAAACTATTTCATTTTAAAGATTTTTTTTAGAAATAAGTGAATTATGAAAGTGTCATAAATATGTAAAATGTAAAAGTTTTCTTCATTAAAAGCTCTGATGAGTGATTTGAGTATTTCAAAATATTGTTTGGGTTTTCTTTCTCCTCTGAAACAATTTCCTGATACAACTTACTTATATGTTTCAGCTGAGTTTAGCCTGTGTGGCTGGATAAAAGCTCCAGCCAAAAATTTTGCTCAATGTAAATTAAGCTTCTGCTTTTCCTTTTCTAACACTGTCCATCATTTTTGGTGTGGTCTGGACTAATATAAACCTTCTTCTGAGAATCTTGTGACTACTTTTCAAATTGTTGCTTGTCCGTTATAAGTAAGATGGAATGTTTTCTAATCACGGAAGTACAAGGACTTTATGAGACTTGCAGCTATTGCATCCTCCATCAAAACATTTCTCCCACTTCGTCAAGTGTGAATATGGATAAACACCAAAATGATCTAGTCATCTCATCTTACTTGGAACATCACACCCAACTTACTTTTGCTTTAGGAATCACAAACTTATTGTCCTTTGAAATTCAGTCTAATTGCATGGCAGTTCTCTACAGCTGATCAACAAAAGAAATGAAAGAAATTTTCATAAGAAATGAAAATTTAGTTTATAGTGTATTGCAAGTAGTTTCATATTCCCAGTAGAAGTATATGTGTGGTAGAATTCTTCAGTAATAGCGATGTTTTCTATATGAGCTACATTCTTTTGGACTTCTCTCTTGCAGTAAAAAAGTTTCATATTTTGAGTTACAGGATAACCAATGACCTTGCAAAAGTTTTGTTTAAAATTTATTTCAAAATAAACTATGTAGGATGTTTGGATTGAAGATTGAGTAGAGTTTGGATTGGAATTCTTAAAATAAGAAATCAGGAAGCACTGAACCATGAGGAAATTTGTATCAGTTTCTGACTGCACGACTAAGGAATCTAGCTGTAACTACAATGATTCATCTGTAAGATGTATCTGGAGGTTAAATCTGGGAAAGTATACAGTAAGCTTACTTCTTCTTAAAAACAGATATCTCTTTTTCCATCAAACACTTAATTCAAAAGTGATTAATTGTAAGAGCATTCCTTAGAATATACATTAAAATGGTTAGAAAAGGGAGAAAAGAGAGACAGTTGAGAGGCAAAACAATCAATTTTGTCACAAATTATAGTATTCACAAACACAGCTTACTCCCATGGAACAGTTCCACTTGAGATCTGCTGTAGTTCAAGCCTTGAAAATCCTCTTTGGGATTGCAAATTCATTGGCAGTTATAGTATTATTTTCCTGTAATTTAAAGTCATGTTTTCATATGAGCTTATTTATTTGATAAAATATACAACATGTACAGAAAGCATATTTGCATTTAATTTTGGTCATTTGGTCATTAATTGCCCATTAAATATTTAATTATGCCCTAATGCGTTACATTACCTTGTCCTACAGAAGCAAAAACATATTTCCCCGTAGAAATAAGATTTGTATAATCTTCATATACAAATGACTTTTTAAATTTGCTATCTAATTGGAAGGAAATCTGACAGTAAGGGTGAGGTTTCAAATGATGCATTCCTTTAAATTTTGTAGAAATAAGTGTAAAAGAGAAAGAACATTTAGAGCATTTGCAGTCACTTGATTCTGTCATATGATTTCAGCAGTTCGGTGTGGCAGCCTATGTGTCGCAACCAAATTATTTGGCAGAAGGCAATTAGAGTATGTATGTCTCTGTCTTCTTTTTATAACACATGTACATAAATCTAGTTTTTAAATTAAATATTCCAACTAGCTAGAAGATATAAATCCACAGGAAATCGGGCTCAGCAGTTCTGGTAATTACGGAGTTTCTAAATAAGACCATCTGACAGAAAAAGAGATTGAAAAGTCTGTGCAGTGCAGAGTTCAAAAGTTTCCAGACTCTTGACTCAGACTGCTTTATTATTGATGTATTTTTTCCATATTTCACTGTGAATTGTGAAATTGGCAGATAAGAAAAAATATTTTAAAAAATTAACTCAAAGACACAAGTAAGTGTAAATCTTAAGGCACTTACTCACTTCCATAGTCCAGGCCTCTTGTCTTATATCATTGGCATTGTGAGGGATTGAGTATTCCAGAAGTATTTGCAACACATAAGCGTTACTGAAAAGTATTCAGAAGCTTCTTGAATACGTGCAGTCACGTGCACGCGTATGGAGAATGCGTGAGGCTATAGCTCTGGTGCCTTTGGATGAGCTCTGCAACATGCTCTGTGGGGCAGTTTGAACCTGGACTTAACATAGGCACTATTCTTCCCCTACCTGCAGCATGTACCTGCCAAGTGCAGCTGTGGCTCTGCCTGATGACCTTTCCTGTACTGTATATACCCGCACACCTTGCGAAAGCATAAGACCAACCAAGCAGAGGAGTCTAATCAGACTCCTTTTCAGGTGGGCTGACCATGCACCAAAAAGGAGGATTATTTTACGTTTCTAAGAGAACACTAGAAATTTTATCTGTCTTTTGAAGACCCAAGGACACTGCTTTATTTTCATTGTTTTCCTGCCTCTCTAGCTTGTTGAATTAAAAATGTGAAAGAACGGAAGAGTAAAATTGATGTTAAAAACAGTTTTCTGAAAGATCTCTACTGTTCAGGATTGCATTTAGGGAAGTCATGTCAGCTTTGTATTTAGGTTAGATTATCATTATGATCCTGCTAGCTTTACAGTTAATGATCTCTGAAAAGATCTCAGCACATTTGTTATATATGATATCATTTGTTTTTTTGTCTTGAGGAATTTTCTGATCTTCTGATTCTCAACCCCCTGACAACCTGAGGTAACCAGCTGTTTAGCACAGAAAATCTCTTAGCATGTTCATTGTTCTGGGGTAAAGTCATTCCATATTAATAGTATTTTTAATTTGTTGCATTTCCACTTTCAGTGAACATGTGATACCTAGCAATCACTATGAGCAAGTACATACCAGTTCATAAAAACAGTCGATACACTCTGCACTGATAATTTCAGAACACTTTCAGGCCCCTAACTGGGGCAAGAACAAATAGGAACAATCACAATATAAAACCAGAAGTTTTATAATTTAGGACAGAATGATCTGTTTGATGAATAACATGTGCTGGATGCCTCCATATGGTGTCACACTTCTTCCTTGAAGGAAACAGGAGATGGTCTTTGGAAAAGCAAACACGACTTGTAGCCAGATCTCTTACATCTGCTCCCAGCTTGATCCAAAAAATGGATCACTGCTGTTGCTACTCTTGACCCTGAACATTAGCTGGGAAAACATGAGAGTTCAAGAAAGCCAATCCAAAGAGAGTAGGCTTTTTCTTTAAAAGATTAGTTTTAATCATGTGATGCAAAGAGAAAATAAAGAACAACACACTTCAGTTATGATAGGGCAAAATCATGTGCTATGGTAATATGGAAGGTAGGTAAGTGATGATTGTGTGAATACAAAATAAAAATAAAAATAAAAATAAAAAAGGTACATACTTTAAGTGAAATTTAAAGATTAGTTTTTAAAACATCAAGAGAGGAATTACATATTAAGATGGAAGTTTTAACTAAACTAACAGATTTAACTGAACTACTAAATTACCAGGTTCAATGTCAAGGTCTGAGCATCTGAATATAGGATCCCTATGTGGACCCTTTATTGTTTTAAGTAATAACCTAAAGTATCTTAGTCTGTCTAAGGTAATTGGGTGTGATCATACCATTTTGTCTTAATATAAGGAAGCTAGAAATTGTTTGTTGGCGACTTCCATTCAAGATATTTCTTCCAGTCTTCTTTCCAGGAAAAACCCAGCCTCATGTGTCTTGTACCAGCACTATACCCTAATCATCGTTTATCTGCTTAGCCTAAGTAATGCTAAATTAAACGAAACTGCTTGCACTAATTACTAATATATGTTAAAATACTACTCATAAGTAAATTCTCTCTCTAGTGATTATTATATACTTTTTCCTAGATTATTTTATGTCAAATATGTCTTTATTCCTTGTTTGAGTGGTAGCAACATGGCTCTCTATTGTGATTCAGAAGGATGGAGGAGAGGGTGAAGAAAGGATGCCTGCCATCAAGAGAAATGTAGTTAGTATCAGTTAAAGAACAACTTTCATACAAGATGCTGCTGCTGCTGTTCTCATCAACTTCTGCAGGAAGTCTTACCCCTTTAAAATCTGATGACCACTGTCCCCAGAAGCCTCTCCCCCTTTTCCACTCATATGACCCATTTAGCCCAGGATTGTATCACATCTCTTAGGACCAAGAAGTCCTCCCTTTGTCCATAAGAGTAACTATTTTGTCATGGCCATACCACGTGTGCTGTGGTATGTGATCTCAGAGCTCCCTGTAATTGGCTGATGACTGAAACCCTTTTTCTTTACCTGGAAGTATGTCAAAAGTCCTCATACATATACACGTACACATACACGTACATACACATACATAAGCACACACACCTACAGTTACAGAAATACAGTACGGTTACAACACACAGAAGGCAGTGAGAAAGCACTTTAAAAGTAACAGGTATTTGCACCATATGCTGAATACCGTAAGAGTGTAAGCATGTCTTAATAGTGATGAACATATTACCAAATGTGCCTGGACTGCATGTCTGAAAGGCAGAATGGGTTCTGAAGTGGCTAAGGCTTTTAAAACCATTTTTGCTGCCTCAGAAATTACAAACCATGCAGGGAGTGGATTTTTTAAACCAGCCTTTAGGCAAGCTGTTAAAGTAGTATAATTTTCACCATTTTGTTGCTAATAATAGGGTAGAAGCCTCTTGCAGATTGCTTTAACAGGATACTAAAAACCAAGATGTGGGGATGTTTTACAGAATGCAATACCTTTTGCTACATTGACATTTTACTATAGTTTATAAACAGCTTCCCCTGTACTGTATGAGTGTAAGCTGTTGATGTGAAACCTTCAAGCTCTGCAAAGATTTGGAAAACAGTGATTAGAGAAAATATGTCTCCACTCAGAAAGGAAGACCACATGAGGATGTCTGGAACAAAGGGGAGATTTGACAATGGTTATGAGCAGATGTTCACCAATTAAATTTTCATAGGGTTGAAACAGTGAGAAAGGGTCAGATACCCATGTACTGCTTAGTAGACTACAGTCACCAAGCTATCAAGGGGATGTTTTACTCCAAAGAACTTCAAAAACTGAACCCTGATGAGGACAGGATCTGCAAAATTGAATAGTTCCTAGCAGTAAAAAGAGAAGGAAGAAAGAAACAGCTGTTGTGGTGTGGCTAGCCCTAGAAGTTTAATAGCTGGATAAAAGCCTCTCAAGTCCATGATGTTTAGCAGTTGGAGCCATAGTGAGAAAAAAGCAGGATGGCAGACTGTGGTTTTTACATTGTGCTCCCTAACAATGCCTGCACCAGGATTTTCCCACAAAACTCCAGTTCGAACATTACCAAACAGGTGTCAAAGGCCCTGGGAGCTGTCAGGCAAGTGGGAGGTAGAGCCTGCAGAAATACAGTGCCCAGACAGCTGGAATAATATTCATAGTGCTGGAGATAGCACTGCTGGGAAAGACAAGGCATTATTCTTTAGGGCAAGTCCATTATCCATCCATATCCATATTGCTGGAATGTATGAACATTCACTAGCTCCAACAACAGAGCTTTAACTGTTGACCAGCCACAGGCCTGGTCCACAGTCCTGCAATTAGGAAAACAAAAAGATTATACAGATGAAAATTCTTACACTTTTTGTACAGCTGGGGAGTTAGCAAATTTTTTTGGAAGCATCTCCTGGGATTGCCAGTGACAATTTCTCTTTTCAGCTAACATCACTGGAAGGTTTATCTCAATCTACCTCTACACAAAACTTACTGAGCAGCAGGTGGCTACAGATTTATTGGTCCCATTGTCAGTCTGTGTTCTGGTGAATGGTAATAGCAGTTAAATCATTACAGCAGCAAAGTACAAGCTGCATTATGTTCCAGTGAACCAACATCATATCAATACAGGCAACACTGAAACAAATACAAATGAAAACAAGCACATCTTATTTCACATTGGCAAGAAGATTGTGAAGTTGCATCTGCCACCCCGGAAGGTTATGGTATTTTAAGAACACACGCCATCATGTAGTAAAGAATAAGTAGTAAAGGGAGTAGTAAAAGAACAAAAAGGACCCATCTTTGTATGTGAAGTATTACAGAGCCCAGGTTGGCAATGGTATCCCTGTTTTTCAAGACATTACTGTGGAGTAAAAGCCCCTTTTCAAAAGCTATAGTATTTTTCCAAAGGAGTTTGGAAATTAAGTCACATGTTAAAAGTGCTTCTGAAAACATGGCCAAAGATGTGATCAGATGCATCTTCCAGGTTGTTTTGGCCAAGTTGCAAACATTGGCAAAGCAGGAGGTCTCAGGGCTTGTTTATATTCAGAGACAGCTTTTAAAAAGAGACACGTCACAGCTCTGAAGTGAAGGCCTTCCTCAAACCCTTAAAAGGGAAGGGATGAGTAGAGCCAGGCTGCATTCCATCCACAGCAAGAAGTAAAAGAATAACAAACCGTACTGAACAGTGGAATAGAAACAAGAAATCCAGAGAAAGATGGTCCGTTCTATCGCTAGAAAAGGAGATACATTTTAACAGGGCTGATTTTTGTTCACAGCTGCTCAGAAGAATGTACCAAATCCAAACTAGATTTGTTTGAAGTGGCCCCAGTACAGACAAGCATCAAGAAGAGCTTGTCCATTGAGATGCAGTTACTTTCAGCTATGGCAGAGTTTGTCCTCCTGGATTTTTTTTCACAACTGGGAATGGGGAAGATCGTGTAGCTCTGAACAACAGTGCTGTATCATTGCAGTGAAACTGTGAAAGAGTGGGTTTGATGAATTAGCTGTTGGCATCTATTTTCAGCCAGTTGGATGTTACATTAGGAGACATCCTCATTCTGAGTTTGTAAGGCACAGTCTGCTATGTAAGGAGTAGACGACCTGGAATTTGCCTTCGAGATTTCGTTTTCTGTCCTCACAGGAGGCATGGTTACTGCTGCATCAGGTTCAGAAGAGCCATTCACATTAGAGAGGCCTTTTGGTAAGTGTAACCCCCTGCCCTTGTCATACTGCATAATTTGCTTTTGTTTCAGAAATCCAAGCCCAACCGTCATTTATCTGATGGATGTTGTCCTTTGGGGAAAACCCTTTGCAAATTTTTCTTGGTGGCCCTACACACATCCCTATAAAGCTTAATTTTTGTTCTGGCTTTCCATTTTAGTAGGCAATGTTGCCAGTATTGTCTAGCATAGTGCAAAGTCCAAAGACTGCACCACCAATAATACTGTTTGGTGATCTGGTTGGTCTGAAGTTAGGTAAAGGGGCTGTTTGGTCAGGCTGACAAGATAACCCTTTGCCTTCAGACCTTCACATTTTGTAATGCCGCCACCCCATCTCTAGTACACTCCCAATCCCTTTCAATTTACCCCACTCCAGACATATTAGGAGTTTTTCAGCAGGCTTGTCAACTGGTGGTCCCACAACTGTATTTGCTTTTCATTTAATTTGCTTTATTATAGAATCATACAATATCCCGAGTCGGAAGGGACCCACAAGGATCATCAAGTCCAATTCCTGACTCCACACAGGACCACCCAAAAATCAAAGCATATGTCTGAGAGCGTTGTCCAAACTTCTTGAACTTGAACTCCAGCAGGCTCGGTGCCGTGATCACTTCCCTGGGGAGCCTGTTCCAGTGCCCAACCACCCTCTCGGTGAAGAACCTTTTCCTAATATCCAACCTGACACTCCCCTGGTGCAGCTTCATGCCGTTTCTTCGGTGTTTATATAAAAATTTTGTCAATTTCAGTACCTCTGATTAAGCAATCTTTTATATGTAAACTTGTGCAAATATGAACTCATTTAGACATATATATAAAGAAGTGTGTGAATGCATTTATACATATTTCTACACTCTTTTCTCTGTATATTTATAGAGATACTTACATGGCTTTATATCAGATATATCAAGAATATATGAGAGCCCTTGAGAAGCTTCCAGGTGAACAGGAAGGCAGGGTTTCGGCTGCCAGCCAATCACCAGGTGCACTGGGATCTCAAGGTTTATGCCGTTAACAAAATGGTAGCTGTGACAAAACAGTAGCCCCGTGTTGGGCAGCAGGATGCCTTTCTGCTGTTGAGCGACCACAGCGTGGCTTCAGCAGCCAGCCAGTCCCAGGCAGCTCTGACACCATGTGGGTTATGGCTGTGCCGAAGCGGCAGCCTCCTGTGGGCAGGATGGCATAGTTCGGGGGTCCTGACTGGAGAACGGGAGGGCCTTTGGGGCAAGTGGGTCATGTGCCCATGAGGGCTGGAACTTCAGCAGGAGAGATGGTGCAGGGGGCTCGCCGCGTCCTACCTGGGTGACTCCTCCGGGGGGCACGGGGGAAGTGCGCGCTGGCCGGGCGGGCAGGGAGGCAGCGCTGCCTGCCAGCTTGCGTCGGCACGAGTGGGCTCTCTGTTAGAGAAGTGTCCAGCGGAAATGGTCTTCAAGCCAGGATCTGGCTCTCTTGCTACACGATTTCAGCTGAACGCTTGGCCCTTTTCAGAATCTAAAAGAGCATAGGTAAATGGGAAACAAAACCTTCTGTTTAGCCAATAGAATAGTCAGCAATTTTTGTAGTCAGTTTGCACTTAGTGCCTCTGCACTTCTTTCGTGTGAAGATTTTTAATTCTTGGATCTGCTTAGTCACAAGAAGGACAAAAATTATAAAAAAAAAATAAATTTAACAAATGTAGTTCAGGAGCAGGAGAGTGAAGAATAGCTTCTAGAATCATTGTGCAGATTTCTCTTAATGAATCATCCATTCCTAGGCAATGAAAACTGAGAGACCTCTACTGTCTGCGTGTTGGTAACTTGATGATAAACTGCTGGAAGAGACTGAAATTAATATGAGAAAACCTAGAGATAAGTAACAGTGACATAGGTTCCTGAAAAAAAGAAACAGTCTTTTCAAAGTAGTCCAGTTTCTTTCTAAAGAAGGACAAGTCTTGAGGACAGAAGAACAGTGGTGATGTCATACATTTTGGCTATTGTGAGGCTTTCGGTACAGTTTCATGAAATTTTCATAAATTAGCTGCAAAGACATAGTCTGGATGAAACTACTGTTCTGGATGCACCGGTCCTTGGAAAACCATATAGAAGTGGTTATCAGTGGGTCACTGTCAGAATGAAAGGACAGTTCAAATCAAGCTGCACACCATTAGCTACTTGGTGTAGGAACTCATCAGTATTTCATTAGTGACTTGGATAATGTCGTGCCAAAGGTATTAGTAAATACATTGGTAAGACAACAGTGAAATGAGAGGGACTTTGTTTACTTGAAAACAGGAAGAGAAAGCAAAATGATTTTGGTAGGTTGCCATATTGTTTCTGAAGAACAAGTGACAAGAGCAAGGTGCTGTCCTTGAACACGGAGACTTAGTCACAAAAATACAGGAACAAGGTAACAAGTAATTTTGTATAAATAGGAGTTTTGATGGTACACAAGAAAAACAGGAGTCAATAATGTCATCCTACTGTGCAGAAAGTAAATACCATGCCAGGATTTATAAACAGCAGTCTGTTTGGTAGTGTACAAAGTAATTCTTTTATTCTCTTCATTCTCAGCTGAAATCCTCTGTCATTCTGGGGCACCATACTTCACAGAAGATAGGCAGAGTCTGTAGGAGAGTAGAAAGAATATTCAGAAGTGGGAAAATGTGACATATGAGAAAATGAATCAAGACTTAAGAGAAGACAAGGCTGGTATATCTGAACTGCTCAAAGTGGTGTTTGTTAGCTCTGCAGAGTCAGTAGTCTGTTGTTTTTGTTGCTTTTAGACTGCTAAAGAAATAATTGGATTAAGTTGCAGCAAGGAAGATATAGATCAGATATTAAGAACATTAAAACAGTACAGATAATAAAGCAGTAGCCTACATTGCCTAAGGAGATTGTGAAATTCCCATAAATGGGATTTTTTAATAACAAATTAAGCAAATCTCAGGAATGAAATTGGTATTGTTAATCCCTCTTTGGCATTAGAGGGGATCCATTCTGGGATCCCTCATTAGGGCACTTAGATGGTCTAGGTGACCTCCTGAGACTTCTTCTAGTCTATGATTTATTGAGAAAGTTTCATGCATGAAATTACTAGGTTGTACATTCTTAGAAACAGGAACCATATCTTCTGCATTTGTACAGCACACAACAAAGCAATCCAGGCAAGAAACAGTAGTTATTATAGAAACTGTATAGTAATAATGGCATCTAATTATTACGCTATGTTTTGTAATGTTGGAACATAAATGTAAAGCTGTGAGTCACTGTGCTGTCTGTGAGAGCCGTGTTTCAGAACTACCTGGCATCACTCAAATAATCTCGGCTAATTTGAACTCTATTGGAAACTGTGGCAGTGACTGGCATAGGTAAATATCATGTTTTGGTATGATTTGTAATAGAAATCAGCGACGTTAAACTGTAGTTTATCATTTTAATAAGTTTTTGTCAATATAGTCACAAAACCAATTTAGGTATTTTACAGGTTAAAAGTTCAGGTGACATTCTAGTCTTTTTAGTACATTATATTTACACCTTCCATACATTAACTGCTCAGTGTTTACCCCATCCAGATTTTGATTGCCATTTGTCCTATTTAGTAAAGAGGCTTTGACTTAGGCACAAAAGCAGTGATATGAGATACCCAACATAACATTGCATGTGGTCAAAATGGTATAGACCCATCTGGCTTTAATTCTAAAGCCAAGTTAGACTATCTAATACCTGAAAATGCACTTGGTGGTGAAAGTGCCTCAGTCTTTTGATGGAAGTCCTTTTCCAGGCTGGCATGCAATGGGATAAGGTGAGAAGGTGGAATCCATTTGTGGAATTATCTGCATGAAGATGTATGCTTCCTTTCAAGGACAGATGAGATATTCTTTATTTACTGACAGCATCTGGGTGTTAGGGTTTTATGATGCTAAACCTGCAATAACATCGTTGAACTGATTGCTGAATCTGGAGTCAAGAATGATGGCTATCTGTATCATATTTGCAGGGCTTTTAGAATTTGTTTTCTATCAAAGCACTGAGCAAGAGTTACTCAGATCACATGATTAATAATACTGTGTGCCATTGAACTCAGGGGGCTCTTGACTTTCTTAACTGTTTTTCTATATTCATCAATTGCCATACAATCAAAAAAAATGTAGCAGATATCAGTAAGGCAGTGCTGTTCAGTCCCTTGATAAAGAGAAATACTCCCTAAATGAATGATGTCCAATGTGTTGTGAAATGTCTTGATTAAAAAGAGTTTTTTTATGTACTCTTTCAGACTCTGTTTAACTAGTAAGAAGGTATTTGTAGTAACATGATGGCATTTACATGCCACTGCCTGGTGTTTGCTTGCAATTGTAGTCTAGAAGGGATGATGCTCTGTGACTACACTAATGAATGCTTTATCCTGAAGAACTACAAAGCAAACGCTTTACAAACTGAAGCAGATTAGAGAAATCATTTCAGGTAGCAGATGGAAGTGAGGAGCACACAGAGATGTTTCACAACAGTTTTCAGAAGAAAATTGTGGAAGAGAGTCTTTCGTTAACTAAAACTGTAAGGGGAATTAATTAGTGAAGAATATATTTTCTTGAATAGGAATTTGAGCCTAACAGTGGGGATTAGCACGCTTTATTTTATGAAAGAAAAAAGTTATCAAAAGTAAAGATGTCTACATTATACAAGACTAAAAAGCAGAAAGTATTAGGCCCTGTGGAGTGTTACATTAATGCAATGATGCTAACTGAAACGCTCAAGCTAATTTGCTCAGAAGTAGCTTGTTTAGCTGTGGATGATACTGATACCTACATGTAGATAAACCCTTAATTTTGTATTTCAGATGCAAGAAACTTGATTATGATTTCACAACAACAATATAAATCAGGGGTGAACTTCTTGAGGTAAAGAGGTGCTTTATGGTTTAAAGCAGGGTGAGTTTTAAAATTAGTCTTTAGAAAGACATACTCCTTGATGTAGTGCATCACCTAACTCCATACAGAGCATGAGGAGGTGGCACAGATATTGAATGATGTGTTTTAGTATCTGTTCTTCCAAACAATTTCTGAACTCAGTTGCAGATGATTTACATAAGAAATGGTGTAGTCACTTCTTTAAACTGTTATAATTCCTTGAAGATTAATTTCACTTTAAACTGTTTTCTAAATCAGACTTGAATGTATGCATGTTTTTTTGTGTTTTCTGCAGTATTATCTAGGTTCTTTGAGTATAACAGTCCTCCTTTCCATCTTCCTTATGCATAATAGAACATATAAATTAATGACAGATGTGAAGAAGTTTGGTGTAACATCTTCTAACGTCTGTTAATCCTGTGTCAGAACTTAGGTTTGAGTTCCATTCCCCGTATCCCAAAATTCAACCCTGAATGCTCCAGCACCCAAATCTTGAAACCTGTTGGTCCTTTGCAGTGTACAAAACTGGCAGGTCAATGCGCAATGAAATACACCCTGTTAGCTGGCACTGCTGAGCAGATCCTGGAAACAAAGGAGTGGTGAACACCTGATTGCTGTTTCCTGGCTCCAGTAAAAGTTAATCAGCAGGTTCAGATCAGAACTAAGGAATGCTCCAGAAGGAGGAAAGAAGTACCTTTTCTTCTCGCTTTTCCTGTTCCTACGGTACAGGGTCAGCTGAGCAGCAGTACCCTGAACTGATTTACAGGCTAATGCCAGAAAGTAGGAACAGTGGAGGAAAGATTTATTCTGCAGTTAGGCACCGATCTCAGGTGGAAGTGTTGACTGTCCACTTTCAGCTGAAAACTGTAGTTTCTTGTGGATGCAAGAGATTGAGTTGGTTCAAAGTTAATGCACAACATTGGGGATATAAGGTACAGTATAACCAATGGCTTTAGGATATAAGACTCTGGGGTACCCACCACTTTCCTTCCTGGGGGTTGGTTTAATACTTGATGTCAAATAAGAAAGAATATTCATCTTGAGTAGGTGTCAACTAAGGAGTATTTCCCTGACATTGAATAGCAAGCTAACGGGATTCCAGACTTAAGCTTTTAGTTCCTACCACCGTCTTGTAGTTCACTATCATGGTGTGCAAATACAGCTATTTGTTTAGTGATAGTGATAGTATAAACTGAATCACTGAGATGACTTAGGCTTTAACAAAAACTGAAGGTTGTTTTTTTGTACAAACCCTTTCCATGATGGCCTCACAGACCAAGAAGCAGCTGTATCAACCCAACTGAATGAGGAACAAATTGCAATATGGAAAGGGCAGTAAGTTAGGTAGGAAAGCTTCCTAAGTTATCTATATTAGTGTACATCAGTGTATTGTAGAGTTACACCCCCAGCATTAGGAAGAGAGGTCAGCATAGTCCACGCTCCTTGTATAAATGGTGTCTGAGTTAAGGACTGCGACCCTATTAGCTGGGAAACAGTTGTTTTCATTCTGACCACTGACACTGGATTGGGCTTGATACAAACTTGAAATGACAGTATTCTCTGTACAAGAAATCACAATTTTATATGTACTCCACATCCAAAGTCAGGTAGATAAGGTCTAGAGCATATGGACTAGATTCCTTAAATAGGAGATCATTTTCACTGGATCTGGAGGACTTTGTGTCCTTTGTGTCCACATCCCCATTACTATTTTTTTCCACCAGACCTTAGGGCTTTCTTTTTCTGACTGTGGGCAGACCAGTAGCCGCAGCTTAAGGACCAACATCAAGTACCCAGATTTTTTTATTTCTCAGACTTTGCTCATGCTATCCTATTGCATGGGGATTGTACTGCTACTTAATTGTAACATACTTAAGGAAGGTTGCTGTTCATATATTTCACTTACTGGTGTCATTATGAATTGTAGGAGTGGCTGATTTTAATCCTCTCAGGAAAATCTCTTCTTGGTTCCCACAAATAACAGCTAACTTTTCCCAGCTTACACAGGTGTGTGTGGCTGTTTTCTGTGATTGTGAAGACAAAAGCCTGAGCCACAGGTAACCTGGGCTTGGAAGCTCTTTTGTTGTATGATTGGCTCTTTTTCAAACTCTCCCCTAGTAACTCAGTGAAAGTCTTTGTATGTCATCACAGTTGTACTTGGATTTGTAGCTTGAGATGTCTTCATTCAAACAGGCATGAGGTAAGCTTGTGGCAAGTAATAAACAATACCAATGAGTACCTGAAAAAAAAGTCTTTACTGAATTTCCGCTCGTGTGTTTGTTTTTTCAGCTAATTGCTGTTAACAGACTGCTTGCTAGATTCAACAGCTCAGTGACTCTACTGGGCCAACCTTGATGGCTGCAAAGAACAGCTATAAATATTTTAATAATTCTTTGATAGCAGTCAGTAAAGTACTAGTTTGTCATTGGCTTTTACATTGTCACGTTGGTGTTAACTTCTAGCTACATCCCTACACTTGAATCAAAACTCCACAGAGATTATTCCTCATGTTTGCCTGAAACAAGGGTACTTTAAACAGATTGGCCTTAAATGTGACTGTATGAATTTAAAACATCTCCCCCTCTTCTCTTGTTCTTCAACTGTTATTTATCTGATTAGTTCACAGAGCTTTAGTTCCTTGAACTGACTGACTGGAGGTTCAGATGAGTACTGGAAATGATGCTACAGAAAAGGTAGGAGTGTCTGGAGTTTGTTGGGGAGGACTGTTGAAATTAGTTCAAGTTATCATAGAAATATTCCATATAAACTGACTTAACAGCTCAGCATCACCAAAAAAGACCAGAAGAGAACTACACCCTGCTACAAAATGTGAACTTTTTTTTTGTAGGTTAACAGCTGTAATTTATAAATAGATTGGGGGTTGTTTTAATGATCTCACTATGTCGAAATCTCTTTTGAAAATAGATGTCCTTTAGCCATTCTGACCCCCTTTTCTGTTTTACAGTTGGAGTAACTCTGCATGTTAAAATCTTATGCCTTGTTTTGGCTTATATATCGTACCATGTCCAGTGTTTTAGGTATTTTCCTACGTTCTAATCCATGTAAGGAATAAGCTAATATTAGAGTGAGTTTTATGAGAATAACTTCAGACTGGTATAACTGGAATGATTGCCTCTCCCTTGCTCAAAATATGTAAAATCCCGTCAGTTTTCTAAGTAGCAATCTCAGTCCTGTCGTGCTGCGAGAATGAAACAAGCACCTAAGTTGTTTGGTCAGCCTCTTGAATGTTCAGTAGTGAGTGTCCAATGACTAATGAGTGGCAGCTCTTTAAGTCCCATATGAACTGCCCCATGGGACAAATTAAAGAGATTAACTTAATGAAGTAATGAGTTTGTTACCTTTTTTTTTTTATATTTAATTTCAGTTTCATAAGTATAGTAGAGTTAGTTAAGCTTAGTTGCTTTCCTTTATTAATGCAGTTCACAGCCTGCTAGTGTAGGCAGTTGTGAGGGTTAAGCTGAAGTAAAAAAACTTCTTGAAAATCAGTGCCAAGCTAAAAACAGTTTAGTCGGGTTTGATATGGTACTGGTAGATGAAAAATTGCCTCCAGTCTCCTTGGCTCCTTGGTTCTGCTTTCCCCACAGGGAACCTCCTGTGCTTAGGTTGGCGGGAGGCTACTCTTCTGTCTGCCCTGAAACTCAGGTCTGGGTGTTCTTGTCCGCAGAATGGGTTGTTTAGCAGGCAGTGCAAACCTGCTTAGCTACCAAGTAGTTCAAGAGTTACCTCTTGGCTACTGTCCTAGCCCAAAGGCTGCGCAAGCTTTTCCCCGTAGTTGGGAGAGGAACACAATACAGAACAGTTAACGTGTGTCAGTGTGGCCTCTGGCCTGCCAAACGCAGGGCTCCATGTGTGGCATTTTATGTGCAAGCCCCTCTCACTGTTTTGTTTCCTGTTGCTTTCATCCCCAGCTGTGCTGAAGAGATTTGCCTCAAGAAGTCTGTCATATTTTTCTTTAGAGAACCTCTTATGTAAACATTCTGGTGCACTTTACAGAGCAGATATGTTGCTATATAAAACATAAACTGAAATCAAATGTGCAAATTACATTATTTGCACTGAAACTGTCTTCCACTTTGCCTGAAATAGACCCCTGAAGTAAAAAACATATAGGCAAGACTCTGCATTAGTCTTACAGTCAAGCAAAGACTCTGTTTTTTGATTAGCTGGAGAATTCCCTGGACAAGGCACATGATACAGTAAAACATGACATGGCACCAAACAATGAAGATTACAGGTGCATGGAAAGTGCAGTTTGTTCAAAAGTCCAGTTAAAGCTGAACATACAGTTTCCCTGGAGACGTACCAAAATAATACTGATTTACAGGTATGCTTTCTGCTAGGAAACGATTAACTAATGTAATCTTCAGTTGATCTCTAAAACTTAAAAATAACCTGACCCTGTTACAGCTGACCAGAAGTCAACAAGGATAAATTTGGTTTACCAACTTGTCAGAAGAATGTATTTTTAAACCACTATATTGTTCTTTTAAAAATATATCATGGTTATTCTTAAAGTCCAACTCTGGAGATTGATCTTGTTGTGCTAGTTCTTTAGAAAACAAAATGAGAAATCATTCTATCCTGAAGATTTTTGTATGGTCTTGTAATTTTTCAACAAATATTCTCATAAGAAAAGACTTGTTTTCTTCTGTATGTAGATGTAGTTCCAATTTTTTAATAGACAAAGGGCTTTTCACATGCATTAATGTTTAAAAGGGCCCAGTACTAATACAGTTTCATCTTTTACATGTTCATTTTTTTCCTTTGTTTCAAATATACAAGGATATTTATGTCTGAGAATTTTATCCTCTAATCCTGTCAGCTCCCACGGAAAATTGGCGTGATCTAGCAATCAGAATGTATTAGGTGTAGAAGTAGTTCTGTTGAGGTCAGTCTAATGACACAGACAAGCAAAATTGTGGGTTTTGACAGAATTAGGCTTTGCAGGATCAGAACACAGAAGAGCTGAAATTTAGATTACATCAGTCGGTTCTGAATCTGATTTTGTTAACCATAGCAGACACAAAATGAAAAAGGACCCTAAAACTCTTCTTGAGCTATAGAAACCAGTTTAAATCCCAAAACAAGACTCCTTTGTAAAGATTCCTGAAGACCTGAGTTACATTAATGATGCAGAGTTCACGAAAGGAGATTATCTTTGAGAAAAACCTTAATTTGGTCTTCAGAGTTTTTTTAAATGGTACGTGCTTCAATAATGTATTCAAATGCACACTAAACATCTGAAAGTGTTTCTTTAGAAGTGTTTCTAGAAAACTTCTGCTTGATTATTTTCATTCTCTATCATGACAGAAATAATGAAATCACTCCCACTTAAAGTAGCCAGTGATCATCATGGAGGTAAATATGGAAGAGAAAAAGATAGTCATATTCAGCAGTTTGGGTCACATGATAGCTTACAGCCATTCCTACAGTGTGTTAAACAGGTACAAAAATGGATGGCAAATAGCAAGGAAGGCCATTTTTACCGAGTGGAGAGTGTATCACTGATTCTGAAAATTACTGAGGCTTCAGAAAGGATGAGCAACTTGGGTACCGTCGGTTTGATACTGTAGGCTTACATGAGATCTCAACAAGGTTGCCTCCATAACAAGGTAATTTGCCTCCATAGCAAGGTAACACCATTACAAAATATATTCTCACGTATTTGGTATGCTCCTATCCCCAGGGGAAAAAAAAAAAAAAAAAAGAAACCCTTTTAATCTGGAGGAGAAAGTTGTAGGAACTGATCACTAGAAGCTAAGACCAAAAAACTTAAAAATTAACAATTTGCTTTCCATTCTGAGCATGACTCTCCCCCCACATAAGTTATCAGGGATAATCTTTAAATAAGGACTTTATGATAGGTATCCATAGGGAGAAGTGATGCATGAGCTGAAAAATGACACAGCATATGCTTTGTGTCAACTGACAGAGGAGAAGCCACAATGCTGTACTTCAGCCAGGAGATTTGAAGTCAAAGAGGGTTTCTGAGTTCAATTAGGGCTGCTTGAGAACAGAGCCTGTTCACACCATTATTTGTCTTTTTTTCTGGATGATACATATTATCTCAAATGACTTGGTTAAATGAATGAAATGTATTAGCCTCAAATGTGCAAATGGTACTGGATGTTCCAATTTTTTCTTTTGTCCTTAAACTCTTTGTCTGTGGATAACTTGGGAATTACTTAAGTAATAAGAAGGAGGGTATGTGGAGTACTGGAATAGAGTCCTGCTACAAGCATCCCATTAGAAACTTAAGCTGTGGGCAAACTACTGCTGGCATAAAATTTCTAATAGCCTAGGATTATAGAATATTTCTGTATCATGCTATTACCAAAAATGTATGTAGTTTTTGAACAATTTCAGTTTTAAATATATTACTCCATGAAAAGTAATTCCCAGTATGTTAAGTAATATGCCTGACCGACAGTTTAATTATTGGAATATACATGTTAGAAAATGTTCACCAGGTTTTCTGTTTAATGAAAGAAGGCCAGAACTGAAAGGAAAAACTTCAGGGGAAAAACTTGGAAAAACATTTCAGACTTTGTTAAGAAGCAGATTTAGGATTGAATCCACTTACAATATTTGCAAGTCCATTTTAATTAATATAATGAAATACCCCTGTGGCTTTGGAATAAATCTGTTATTTCACTACTTTTTTCACTGTTTTTTTCCTTATAGCAAGAGATAGTGCTACATCTATGTATGTATGGAATTTCTTTTCAAGTATTTTCCCCAGGTTTATGGAATGAATCTGGATGAGCAAACCCTCAAAGGGCATCTGAAAAAATGTGTATGTCTGTAGAAACTAGTATCACCAGGAAAAAAAAAAAGTTATCTGTTGACAATACTTTGCTCTCAAAAGGGCCCTTTATGTTTGCTTGGCATTTTCATTTTGATGTGAATATGTGTAACTGTATTTTTTGTGAGAATTTTATTCCTTGAATAGAAAGACCAAACTTGAGTTTATAACTGGAAACTGTATATATGAGAAATTAGGATATTTTAGTAAAAAACAAAAACCTTTGCTTTTAAAATTGAAGAGCATTTTAGAAGTAGCTGAAATGATGAAATGACAAACATCTGGGCCACCACCAGTCTTTGTAAAACAATGCCAGAAAACAATTTTAAATGACCATCTCATAGCCACAAAAACAAGGATATTGTGGACACAGTGACAGAAAGCCAGCCTATGTTAATACAAAACATACTGCATATGGATCTGAGAACAGTGCCCCAAATTGCTAACACACAGCAACACACAGAGACAGATTTCAGCATTGTTCTTCATTTAATAACTTTGTACAGATTTAAAGTAGATGTTTCACTTTTCTCCAGCATTGATTTGTACAGTTATAAATCACCTGGTATTTTTGTTTTTTCAAGGTTTCGCACAAGATTTCTTTTTACAAATGATTTGTTGAGTTCCCAAGTCATCCACTTAAGCTGAGGGATGAGGAATCTCTGTAACATAGCTTTGCAGAAGTGGTGTAAGAAAGCAGAACATGTAACTATAAAGTCTGCTCATCTGGGGTGTTACGAGATGACTCAAGAATGTTCTGTATATAGAATCTATATTAAAGGGAAGGTTGGGAGGAAGACATGCAGGCAGCTATATGCTGGTTAGAGTAATTTTAAAAATATGCAGAACTTTAGAACAG
>VXAL01001510.1:35246-49679 GCA_013399475.1 Chauna torquata | reverse complement strand
AAAAAAATGTATGGAAGAAGGTTAACTTTGAAATTCCTCAGGGTGAGTGATCTGAATCTTTAATACTTGTTTTGATCACATCTACACAGAAGGTAGGAATATGTTTATGACATTTCCCAGTTATGCAAAGTGCACTGTCAATATCAAGGTGCTATATGGGAAGAGCTAGGTGACCTTGAGAAGTACAGTAATGTAAACAGGATGAAATTCAGTAGTAGAAAATGCAAATCCGAAAGGAATGGAATGCAAGGACTGAGCGTGGACTAATAACAAAGATTACTGTTTCAGCCAGAAGCTCATTAGTTCAAAACACAGGCAAATTACTTTGGCAAATACAGTCCTAGGAGCTTTGCATTGCCTTAGCTGAGTTATTTCTGGCAGAATTAGAGGAGTGTTAATGACGTTATGCAAAGGTCTAGTGGACACATCAAAATAATTTGTGTTCTCATTCGTATTCAGGAAACATGAATTAAAAGTAGAGCAGATGCAAAGAAAGGCACTATTCTTATTCTAATAGCCTTTCTTACAGGAAGATACCTGAAAAATTATTTGTATAACCTAGTGGAAAGTCTGAGAAGGAATAAATGGCTACTGTCTGAGAGGGGATTGTATCTCTCTATAACATGTCATTCAGCAGAGGATGAATGCCAAAGGGAGGCTGGAACACTAAAGACAAAGAGGAAAAGAAGATGCAAAGCTCTTTGAACTGTCTGAGCCACAAGAACAAGTAGATGTAAAACAGAGAATAAAATTAAGTGGGAAATTGGAAAATGATTCCTCTGCATTAAAGCAATCAAGGGCTGGATCACCTCCCAGTAAGAACAGGGAACACCAGAGAAGCAGCTACTTTTAAACGTATCTTGATTGGTTCATTAACAGAATTATGCAATATGTTTATTTATAATATCAAGTGGCTCGGCTGAATCAGGTGGTTTCTTCCAGCCTTTGCTTCTAATTGCTGCCTCCGTAAGGGTGGATCGGCAGAGAGGGCTGTGGAATTACTCTGATGGATCACTGATATACTACAGATCTACCTTAACTGAAAAATTATTTCTTGAAGACTGAACCATTATACTAGCTTCAGCTCTTTGGAATTCTATGGTTCAGCTATTATTTCGGTTGCCTGCGGCACATATTTTCATTGCAGGCCTAGGCAGTAGTCAGAGCTGGTTCATGTATGCAGGAGTATTTTTTTCTCAGTTTTGAGCTTTTGACGTGTAAGTGAAGAATGGGAAAGGCTTAATTATGCCTTTGCGAAGCTAAGGTTCTGTGTGTGGTGGGAAGGAGGTGCTTCATGCCAGCTGGGGAGGCTGTATTCCTCTCCCGCTCTGTGGATAAGAAACTTGGTCAGCGCCTGTGGAGCAGGTCTGGCTGATGTTCCCTCAGTTTTCCTAACTGTCCTTCCACCTATGTGTGAGCGAAGGGAGCTCCTTGGAAAAAGTGGGAGGAAAGGAAGAAGATGAAACGGTGTAATCCCTCCTTTCAGACACCTCTTTGGAGTCACTGTTGCCCATAGTAGTGGGGACGGTTACTGAGTTTATAAAGCCCCCTCTTGTTTACCTCTTGCTTAGGTTAGAACAGGTTACTAAATTGTTAAGTGGGCTATTGTCGTGCGCTTGTGCTTTTCTTTCTATGCTCTATTGCTTTTCTACCATATGTATAACACCTGCTAAAGTTTTGGGGAGCTTTGCTTAGGGAACTTGCATGTTTAACTGCCGAACTAAATAGAGGAACATGAATGAGAAGTGTTGTACGTGTTTCTGGAGTGCAGCTCTGTATAATGGAGATAAGCTTTTAACATTGTTCTCTTTGTTTGTTACCCCAGTTTTTATCAGGAATCCAGTAGTGTTCCTGGCCTTGTCCAACGTACTGGAATCCTGCAATGTACATTCGTGTGGGAGTTCTAATTACATAAACACTTCTGGTGTTTATGTGCTTCCCACAGACCTCTTGGAGCCTTAATGCATTAATTTTCATCAGTAAAGAAAACTGTGCGAGCATTGATCATCAAAATGAAGCAAGATCCTCTAGTGGGCAACCAGGGGGCGGGAATCAGGCAGCTTGCCTGAGCTCCACGGAATGCAGTTCAACGCTTTTTGGCATTGGCAAGTTCAGGAAGAGTTGGGTTAGGTGAGATTAGCGCTGCCAAGCTACAGGCTTATTTAACTGTTTAGAACGCCCAGTGAGACCATTTAGGCATGCTGTTCAAAGATCTGAACTATTTTCTGTACTCTCTTTTGTCTCCCTTTACAAACTCTTAGAGAAACAGTGTAGCACAATTTCATTTTACAATGAGCAGTCGCACAACTGGCGATAACTTTAGAGTATTGGGTTTTACACTGTGGTAAACTAATGAATACTTCTGTAGGAGAGGTCCAGTTCACTCCCTCCTCCCTCCTCCTCTCTTTTATTGCTGCCTACCATCAAGCACCACCTCCTTTGCACTGTGTCTTTGGTGCTCACAGGACCTTTTATGAAGCTGGTTTAACTTGCTAACCCAATGGCATTTTTTTTTGCCGAGGTAGTTGCTTGCAGTTTTGTAGTAGAGCTGGCACATGGAGAAGTGGGAGCATGTGTACAGGAGCAAGGAGGGTGAAGGAAGCAAGACCTCCCCACTTCTGTGGTCAGCTCAGACGTTGTCGAAATGCCCCAGCTGCAATCTCAAACACATGATATGCTGCCCAGCAAGAAACCAGGTAGAGACATAAGAATGTGAAGGTGTGCTAGGTATATATGCTCATGATTTGTTCCTGATAGGATTGTAAGTGGGAAATTTAAATAGTGATCTAAAGAGCAGAGATAGCCGTTAGCTTAGGAGAAACTGCAGGAGCAGTTAATAGGAATCAGCAGTATTAGGAGGGCATTGTCCCATATACTTTGTTTATAGCAAAGCAGCCAGACTGTGTCCACCTGGCTGTTGTCAGGGAGCAGAGAGGACCGGTGCTGCGCTGCAAGGGGAGCTGAGAGCTGAGCAGGGGTGGCAAGGCGGGCAGAGGTAGCAGCTGCTGTAGCTACGGCTCAGCCCCAGAGAGACCAGATAAGCCTGGTGATGGTAGCCAGGCTCAGCCCTGAGTCCAGATGGCCAGACAAGTTCATAGTGACGAGGCAGGTCTGAGGTTCAAGTTCAGGACTCAAGGCCAGCATCTGGATCAATGGGACGCCTGGGCTGCAAGACTGCTGCTATGTAGCTCAGGTCGGGGCAAAGTAGGAGTGCCTTAGCTTAAAAGCCACTCCAGAGCAAAATGGTGGAGAGCCCCCCCTGAGGCTTCTTAGCAGAACTTTCTGGAAGAGCTGTTTTCAAAGCTGGACACTGGCACCATTACTGAAGTTGACCCTGAGCCGAGGCAACCAAACCCCAGCCAGGGGAAAGGTAGAGGGGGTGTGATCAGAGACCTGACAGCTTTAGCAAAACGTGCAGTAGGTTAGAGCTGGAACTGCAGTGGGAGTAATAAATGTTTTAACTTTTCAGGGGTAGGAGAAGTGCCTACATATCTGGTTTTTATGTTCTCCATCTACAGATGGAGAAACAAATGGTAGTACAAGAACTTTAAATACCATTTGCTTTCTCCAGCAGCAAGAAGATGGTGTGTTTGGAGAAGGATAGGCATTTTCTTATAGTCAGGTTTACCCAATGCATAAAAACCATGGTATCATTTATGGTGTCTACTTTCAAACACGATAAATGGAATATTCCTACAGATGAGCTGCCCTGCGCGTGCACCGTAGGAAGGCTTGTGCTCTGCTGTGTATCAGTTCTGCATGAGAAAGGTAGGCTATGGGATCCTGGGTCTTCCCTTTCACATATCCATCAAGCAGAGATATACAGTAACAACAGAACTGATGGCAGTTCATATGGGATTGTGGTTCTAATTCAGACTCCTAAAGCATTAAAAAAATGATGTATATGAAACAAGAAAATACATATTTTCAATAAACTGTCCTGCACTCAATTAGCATATGCAGGACAATGACATGGCTAATGATGGTGAGTAGTTCATGACAATATTTAAAGAAAAATCTTGTCTAAAAATATCTTATATTTCAAACGTTCTGGCCTCACAGGAAGAATGTGCTTGTCATAGTCGTAATACAGGAGGCTTATTCTCTTAAGTAAATTGAAATAATATACTTGGTCTCTTGAAATGTCTTTGGGTGATCAGAGCTCTCTGCTGACTTAATTTTAGAGAAGAGTTTCTTATATTTAGACTTCTGTTTTAAAGCTGTATTTGGCCTGCAGTAAATAAGGACAAAATTTTGAAATCCCACTGTAGTTACCTAGTAAATAATTATGTGGCTGTCCATCTGAGTGCAGTCTTGACCTAGTCGTACAGATTATCACTAGTGTAATTCTTCCTTTGTGCTGCCTGCTGTCCTGAGTTCAGTAACATTGTTTTTAGAACAATGCTCTATTTCAGTAAAGGCTAGATTACTATGATGGGAGAAAAAAAAGATTGTACTTGAGTCATTCTTAGCAGTCTACATGTGTAGGTGTTTAATCTTTTTTCACTATTGTTAGAAAACACCTTATATTTCTGTTACAAGAGAATAAAATCAAAATATGTCTATAAGGAAGAAATATTCTGAAGGTTTCATAATGTTTTAAAAGTCTATAAAATGTGTCTCTTTTGTAGCTATATTAAAGTAGAAATTATACGCAAATACATGTAGTTCAAAGGAATTCCCTTCTCTCTATAGCTGCTGTATAAACTGTCACTTTGTTACTTTAGTAACATAATTATGTTTTAAGATTATGTCACCTGTTAGAGGTAGAACAGTGAAACTAGGTTAGTAGTGACTTGATCAGACAGTTTAAATGAAATTTAAAACGTAGTTCAGACTTTTCTGGTATGCTTCCAAAGATGAAAATATTTATCCCTTGAAATTCAGTCCCTGTGCATGACATTTGAATGTACGGGCAAGGGTAGCTTTTGATATTCTGAGTTTTGCAGACTCTTACTTATGCAAAATTTAAAGATACAAGTTGAGTGTGGTGTGGTACGTGTGGAGTCTTGAGTGTCGTGAAGATGTCTGCTCTGATTTCTATAGGAATGCCTCTAATTAGAGCTATGCTAACCTCTGAGTGTTTTTCTGCAATTTTTTCTCTATTCCCATCCCACTTTGTGTGACAATCAAGGGGATTTTTTCATTGTCTTTCACTGTCCAACTGAATTCACTCCGGTGTACAGAGCTAAAATAACTGCTTTTTACTTCCAAGTACAAAGTGTTTGATTTTTTTGTCAGTTAGGATAGAAAAATTCCAAGTGTGAAACATCTTTCATGATCTTTATAAACTCTTTTAGATAAAGCTTATCTCTGAGGGGATCTGGAACAGCATGATCAAGATTTATTCTGTATTACAATAGTAACAAGTGCCAAGTGCCATTTCTAAAGAGTATTTACAATTCAAGCAACTGCAAATAACTACTGATTGCTGCCACCCTCTAAATTCAGAATCAGATTCAACAGGAGCTCAGCAGCAGCAACCATTGCAACTTCTGCAACTATTTCTCTTTTCTGTGTGTAAGCATGAGGTGTCCCAGTTTCTAGTTTTACTGTATCAGGAAAAGAGAGTGATACATAGAGGACTGTTAAATAATGATCTGAATGACATAATTTTTGAAATACTTCATATGCCTTTAGCCCATGCACTGCAATTATTATAGATTTGGTTTTAAGAATGTATTGTGTGTGCATTCATCAAGCTTTACAGGAACAGTGAGAAGAATAAACCTGAAGCCAATTAGGTGTATTCTGAAATGAACATCTTTCAACCAGATATTTGAGGATTATGTCTACTGAATAGTAGTGCACTTCTAGGATTCTGGCCAGAGTGACATAGTTGTATAGTCCAGGCTGGGACCAAAATAAGAAAACTAATAACACAATTTAAAAACAAACAAAGAAACAAACAACTCTTTTTGGATTAAGAAATGGGGAAGGGATACTTGTGAGGCCATGTTCTCACTGGAGCACAGGGTGGTATCTGAAGGTAGTTGAGGCCTTCTCTGGCTCTCGGGGAACAATGGGGCTTAGACAAAACAAGTATGTAAATATACTTTTTAGGATGTGGCAATTCAAAATAAAATGCATTGCTGAAAGGAAGCTGTATAGTCACTGCTCACCAGAACCATTGCTCTTGGGGGGTGCCATTGCTGACTCAATGCCTAAGAGGAAAAGCTGAAGCTGTGGAAAGGCTTACATACCTTTTCCTTGAAATCAGTCTACCACTATACTACAGAACACCGCTTTTGTTTCTGTTAACCCATAAAACCTAAGCTGCTATTTACCAGTTTTGATGTATTTGCTTTGTTTTGATACATACTCATTTCAAATGAATCTTCTGATAATTACATTTGCTATCCCAGTAGTTTAGGACTTGTTGATTAAATCCTTGTCTTTCAAAATCTCTTTGGTAATCACTACTGCACATCTTTACAAAACGTTGTGCCTAAGTTGTGTACTCTAGAAAAAAAATAAGGCACAGATTTCCCTAAGGAGATCATCATTCCACAGGCTCTAGCATCTGATTCTTTCCAGTATTTGGAAACAAATTTGTTGGTTCCAAACTCCCCAGGCCAGGGCTTATGTATACCTCTCTGTGCTGCCTGACCTCCTTGTGCTGATGCTGGAGATCACTGCTTACTGAGACAACTGTTTCATCATTTGGATTGTAAGCTGTTTAGAGTTACTTAGGCACCTCCAAAATCCCTCAGCTCTATCCAAACTGGATGGAGGGCCTTTGTGCAAAACAGCTGTCTCAGAAATCTTGCATTACTGCTAGTAATATCCACCTAGCACTAGCCTCGTTTGTACTAGATTACTTCATAATCTCAGCATGTAAACCTGTATAGGCTGCCCTAATTACTGAAATGTCCACATCTGATTTTGTTGTGTCAGCTTGCTGTCAACAACCTGATACACATGAAACTGGAAAGGGGCAAGAGGCTGGCTGGCTGACTAAAAGGTCAGCAAGTTTCGTTATTTCTGTGACTGTGAGAGAGTATTACTCAGCAATGCAAAATTGCTTGTTACCCATTTCACTGAAAAGACAACTGAACTGTAAAATGATGACAACACTAAGATCACACTAGCATCTGCTGATAGACTACATCATTCTTCAGGTGTTGGACAATTAGTAAAGGGATACTAATTTCAGGATGTGGAAGGCCCTTCTGGACCTTATTTCACGAATTCCAAACTAGCTATTTCGCCTTTTCAGAGCTGTTCCTGAGCATCCATACTAATCCAGAAGTGTGTAGGCAATACATTCTGGAATTTGGCTACAACATAATCCTTAAAGATTTGAGGCTATCTTACTGTTGGCAAGCTCTGTTACTCTAACCATTCCTGTAGCAAACATGCTTATGTGAACCTCGTGAAGTTCAACAAGGCCAAGTGCAAGGTCCTGCACCTGGGTCAGGGCAATCCTCGATATCAACGCAGAGTGGGGGATGAATTCATTGAGAGCAGCCCTATAGAGAAGGACTTGGGGATCCTGGTGGGTGAAAAACTGAACATGAGCCAGAAATATGCACTTGCAGCCCAGAAAGCCAACTGTATCCTGGGCTGCGTCAAAAGAAGCGTGGCCAGCAGGTTGAGGGAGGCAATTCTCCCCCTCTATGCTGCTATCATGAGACCCCACCTGGAGCCCTGCACCTGTCTGTGGGGTTCCCAGTACCAGAAAGAAGTGGACCTGTTAGAGCGGGCCCGAAGGAGGGCCACAAAGATGATCAGAGGGCTGGAGCTCCTCTCCTATGAAGAAAGGCTGAGAGACTTGGGGTTGTTTAGCCTGGAGAAGAGGAGGCTCTGTTGAGTCCTCGTTGCAGCCTTTCAATATATAAAGGGAACTTACAAGAAAGATGGAGAAAGACTTTTTACCAGGGCCTGTGGTGACAGGACAAGGGGCAGCCATCTTAAACTGAGGAAGGGTAGATTTAGATTGGATATAAGGAAGAATATTTTTTTGCAATGAGGGTGGTGAGACATTGGAACAGAGAAGTTATGGATGCTCCATCTCTGGAAGCGTTCAAAGTCAGGTTGGACAGGGCTTTGAGCAACCTGATCTAGAGGAAGGTGTCCTTGCATGTGGCAGGGGGGTTGGAACTAGATGATCTTTAAAGGTCCTAGCTAACAGAAACCATTCTATGATTCTGTGACTCTATGATCAAGGCCATCCACTAACTGTTCAGTGCTTTGGTCATTGCTATCCTGACTTCACTGCTGCTTTCCAGGGAGACAACATGATCAGTTGGGCTAGAGTTTTGGTGAGAAATACATAACTACAGCTGTTCTCTGGGGAAGCTATGGTTCTGCTGACGGCATTGCATCGTACTCTGGTATATCACAAGCTACTCTGAGCAATTCATGCTTAGCTTTATATTTTGTGAAACATTGTGATTCATATATTTCAGGATTTCAGTGTCTTCTTGCAGGTTGTAATGTTAACTTGTTCCCGTGCAGAGATTTACAGTCAAGACATGAATGTTATGACCTAGACTATTACTACTTAAGCTTAGCTCTGCTGTCATATAGTATGTTCCCCTACTCTGATGACGACTTCTTATCAGATATCTACTGAGTGCACTGTCAGGCGGTTTAATGCCTACTAGTATTGTCTGTAAAATCAACTTAATACAAGCCTGGGTAAAATTATCAGAAGGCAGGTGAATACTTTGCAGTCCATGAAAGGACAGTAAAAAGCAATGGCCCTTTCTGTTTGTGTCTCCAGGTCCACTCCTAATCTGTTGTCGAGCCTGAGACTGACTTTGGTTACAAAGCCAGCAGTCTATGAGGAAAAGCTCTTGCTAGGGATTTGCAGCACCATGACTGTTCTTGCCTTCTCTTTCTCTTTTTCTTTCTTCCCAATGCATGAGCATTTTTCATCTAATTTTCTCCTTCTGTCCTGCTGAGGGGTGCTGAGAGTTGCTGTGTGGGCATTTGGCAGCAAGCCACAGTCAACCCACCACAGAAAAAAAAAAAAAAAANAAATCGGCTTTCTCCTGGGTTTTATTTCAACCTGTTTTTGCAATAAGCAGGAGGACTTGCTTAGATTTTAAACACATTTGTAGTCATGCTTAATGTCCTGTTTTCATCTGGGATAGAGTTAATTTTCTTCCTAGCAGCTGGTGTGGTGCTGTGTTTTCGATTTAGGATGAGAATAACGCTGATAACACGCCGATGTTTTAGTTGTTGCTGAGCGGTGCTTGCACTGATTCAGGGACTTTTCTGTGTCTCGTGCTGCCCTGCCAGTGAGGAGGCTGGGGGTGCACAAGTTGCTGGGAGGGGACAGGACCAGGACAGCTGACCCAGACTGGCCAAAGGGCTGTCCCATGCCATATGGAATCAATAAAACTGGAGGGGGTTGGCCAGGGAGATGGCTGTTGCCTGGGGACTGGCTGGGCATTGGTTGGCTGGTGGTGAGCAATTGCATTGTGCATCACTTTTTTTTTTTTTTCCCCCTTATTAAATTGTCTATATTTCAGCCCACGAGATCTCACACTTTTACCCTTTTCAATTCTCTCCCCTATCCCACAACGCTGGGAGGTGAGCAAAGGGCTGTGTGGTGCTTAGCTGCCTGCTGGGTTAAACCACAACACTTAGATAGCCTTAATTTGTGTCTGAGCTCAGAAAGTGTTGCCCAAGGAACAGTGTGATGGGGCATAACAGGACATTTGGCTGTATCTGAATGAATTTTTGCCTCCAATTATTTGTGTCAGCAGGGTTTTTCCTCTAATTTTTTTAAGTCTTTTTCATTGCTGCCCAGACTTTTTGTGCTTGCTATGTTGCTTCTCTGTCAATGGCAAATGAGCAGCTTCCATAAAGGCTAGCACTCAGTAGAGACCCAAGAATGACACACGTGCCACTTTCCAGTCCTTGTGTTCTGTAACCCAGTTCTGTTGCCCTGTATGTGGTGACTCTGGTATTTCTAGAATACAGAATTGGAGCTGCCCTATCTTCTGTAGGACACTACAGGCCTGCCTTAAATTCAGGTCATGATGCACTCATCCAAAGTCAGGACTCCCTTTGCCAGGCAATGTGATATTAGTGTTTGAGTGAAGAGATGACACATGCAGCCTGGAATCCCTTACAGGAAGAGATGGCATGATATGACAGGGTCCCTGGCCTCCATCTGGAAGGATTCTTTGGAAAAAAACCATTGGGCAAGGCTGCCAGTCCTTGTTGTTCTAATCAGCCTCCTCCATTTGGCCAGAGCATTTCTTGACAGCCTTGCATGTGTGTACTTGCTAGCACACGTGGTTTTCCTTAATAGCTCGAAGCACATTCAGCAAGCGTTACAATGGAGATTTCGCTGTAAGAGCATGACTAGGCATGACATTGAGCTTCTGTCCTGATCAGGACTCTGCCCCATCCTTTGTGAAGTCCTCAGGGACTCCTTCTCATGATCTTATGAGCCATGATCTATTGCATTGTCTTGGGATCTTTGTCCCTTGTATTAGGTGATAATGAAACGTTATTAGAGACTAGAGCTCTGTTCCTTTGGCTCAATTTTTTTGTATGGATCCTTCCAGAGGAAAGGGAAACTCTTTGTATGTGGGTCAACTAACAGGATGAGTGGAGGCCAGTAAGCTCAATAATGTAGATATTCCTTGCCAGAATGAGGAAGAGATGCCCCAGCTGAATGAATTTAGCTTTTAATTGTGTCATGTTGTTTCTGAGATGTAAGCCCAGGCAGGTTCATGGCTAGGGGAGATTTTGTTGGAATAGTGGTGTACCATGTTATAAGAATACCAACAGTTATGTGAATAGACGTTTTGCCACTGCCCTCCAAGGAGTTATCTTTTAAAGGCCCTTTCTATTCTCCATCACATTATGGCGATGAATTTAGGCACAGTTACAGGCTCTGTAGTTCTCTCCAGAGTGAGGATGTCTAACAGGAGTTCTTCCACCCCACTCCTCTTCGAATTGTCCCTGTCCTCAGACTTGTGATAGTCATAGTTTCTTTACTTTTGTCTTACACTGATGTCCAGTCCATTTGTGGCATATAGCCAGTGATGTCCACGTAGTAGGCAGCATTTTCAAAAATATGATTCTATACAAACTTCTTAAATAAAATAAGGAAGGTACTATACTCCACATGGATTCATGTTGCCTTTGCCTCCAACCCTGAAATGGTGTATTGCCTCATGTTCTCCATTGTGCAGGAGGATGCTATGGGAAGTATAGTAAGCGTTGGGCACTCAAGAGGTTTCACTGTTTTGGTGCTGTTAGGGAGTGTCTCAAATGTGCAAAAACTTGTCTCTCTTCTGAATGTGACTGCCAGAATCCCTCTGGTACTTCAGATGTAGAAAAAGACTGGGCATCATCCATTGCTTACAGAATTTCTTCTCCTGCTGGCAGCACAAAATGTTCCCTTTTTACATAATTATGAAACTCTCTTGTGTTTATACATAAGCAAAGAATTATATCCATTTCTGACAATGAACAGCAGGCCTATCCACTCTATAGATTGTTTTACTGATCTTCTTTTTTTTTTTTTTTTTCTTAAATCAAAACCTTATCCAGTCCCTCCAAGCTTCCATTTAGCTTGACAGACTCTAGGTCATTAATCTTTCTTCTGTGGTCTGGAAAACATCTCCAGACTTCTTTCCAGATGTTTTGTTCACTGTCTTATCCAAAATGTGCGCTTTGTTGGTGAATCTAAAATTTTAACCCAATCATGGGTACTGTTTTTCATGATATAAACCGAAACTGTTATAAACCGAAACTGTTATAAACCAAATATTTTCCAGACTACTTGCAAACAATGCATAAATGGCTTTCTTCATAAAATTTACCAATCTGAATTTCCCAATAGGTCTGCTAAATTTATGCTCCCTCACCACCACCACCAACCCACTGGTTTTTATTTCGTATTGGTTTGTGTGTGCACCAGCAGGGAGTAGGAGAGGCAATTAGCTTGTACTGGAGGACCAGTACTACTTCTGGTGAGGGCACATGTACTGAGGAGGTCTGTTTGGAGCAAGGTGACAGCCCCCATTTTGAAAACTCCTCAAGCTTTCATTCAGATGGTAGCTGTTTTGCTGTGTGGATCATGGGGCCTGCAAGATTTCTGTATGCCTTGATGTGGCGCACAAACGTTCATTTCTTAGAAGTGTAAAGTAAAAAGTCAAGGTTGTTTGTCCATGCTACAGAAGAGTGCTCACAAATCTTCTGGCAACCAGACCCTGAGAAATACCCTGGTATCATATGCTCAGAAAGTAAGGCTTTTTTATTTTTCAGTACTTTATTCTGTTTGATTTACTTCCCTGCACCTTCAGAACAATGGAAACTATTTTAGAATGCTATAAGACATCGTCGTCTCCTCCATAACAGCACCTCTGCTTGGTTAATGGATTTTAGAAAGCTGTATGTTCCAAGTAATGTGTAAATAATATATGACATGCTAGTCCATCTTTTTGGTTGCTGTAGCAACATCACACTAAACTACACATTAGTCAGTAGTCCAGTCCAGCAACTGTCTTGTTTCTAAAGGATGGTTTACGCATTATGAACACTATTAGAAACAAATGCTAAAACAGATAATTGACTATGTAAGCAGTTCCAGCTGAAGAATGTACATGAGAAGGCCTTACATTGATCAGTTGTAGAACTAAGCCTGTAAATTAAGCTCCATACATACAACTTTCAAATTTCCATCACCTCCTGTTTGTCCAGGCAGTTACACATACCATTTTTTATATGAGGAAAAAAACATGCTTCAAAGGTAGGCAAAAGCAGAGAACTACGAGTTCTTCGTTATGGCTTATGTACCTCTGTTCTGTATTAGAGATACAGTCATACTATGTTGCTGTATTTGTTATGGTCCTTTTATTTCTGTACATTATATGATACAGATTTTAGGAAAATTGAAGGGACAGATTGCACATGGAAAAAAAGCTATCAAAACATCCTTTCTGCCAGAAATACAATGAGATATTAAGGAGTACTAGTCAGGAAATTGAAAATAAAATTTAAATATTTAAATAAGTTCTAGATAGAAGGGGCAATGTTGTCTTTTAAATTTTGTTATGGGCAAAAAGGAAGTGCTCCTTACATGTAAAGCTGTGCATTTATTTTTATTATAATAGAAATCTTAATAGTCTAATCAAAGAGTTCTTATTTGTCCAGATCTAATTTTTACAGAAGAAAAAGAAAATAAAGAATACAATTTAAGAAAAAGTCTCAATAATAATAATACAATTAAAATTGTTTTGCACACAATTCCTAGTATATACCTCTTTTTCTTTGCTGTTATGCTCATACCTTTGCTGCCTCTGTGGCTGGCAAGGTCATCGATGCTAGCCTACCTTGAGCAGGAAGGAAGTGGGGAGCACTGCAGCAAATCATCAGTGCTCTGAGTCTTTCACCAACACGAGTGAAGTGTTGATGGTAGAATTACTTGTTCTTCTTTGCTGGGAGGAATATGATAATGGTGTCTGTGTTTTTTCCGTCCCCTTCTTTACGATACGCTTTGAACCACTGTTACATGTTTGCTAATGCTCTACACCTTGCTATTTATTCATCGGTCTGCAAGTTTACATTACATCCAAATTTACTATACATGGTGCATTTTTACATATTTTGAATATTGTTCTTCATTCTCTTCATTGTGCTCAACTCAGTGTAGGCATCCTTTAACTGGCCACTGGTGAGTTGTTTATGGCCCGTGGGATCTCAAGTGTCAACTTGTCCCCCTTTTCTGACCAACCCATGCTTCCTCTGTACTGCATCATTATGTTTTTATTAAATATTTCATCGTACCAGAAAAATTACTTGCTATTTCCATATATAAAAATTATGGTTATACAAATATAAGTAAAAGTAAAATAAATTAGAAAAATTATTACTACAGCTAAGCAAACCAAAAAAAAAAATTTACAGGCAGGCCAAGACAAGTTCACAGCAAGCCTGACAAGCCTCGGTCCTGAGGACTTGCAAAGCCAGTACAGTGTGCAACCCCTTTTAGCAATGGCAGTAGTGTATTTACAGAGCAATAGGGCTACAGCAGAAGAAAAGTACACCTTTAGAGAAAAAAGAAATTGAATTAGAGATACAATTTGATCCTGGGCCACAGTATGACAAGTGCCAGGGTGCTGCAATTTAAAAGATGGTAAATTGTGGGAGGAAAAAAACAAAGTGATAAGCCTCACATTAAATCAATGTCTGGAAAACCAAATACTGTTACTCTGAACTGACATGGATTTTTCATTTTGCTTGTCAAGTAAATGCAAGATAGCTATGGCAAATTTTCAAAGTGCTGCCGTTCTTGAAAGAAAAGATTTGAATCTCACCCGGTAAATTTTTACATGAGTAATCCCTCTATAGTTAACTTTTCTGAATTATGGTTCATCAGGATGAGAAAGAGGCTTTTAATTTGACCACAAGAACATGGTTAGCCTAAAAAGTTGCTTGAAATTCCACTGTAATTAGCAA
>VXAL01001510.1:0-31952 GCA_013399475.1 Chauna torquata | reverse complement strand
TCTAATGATGCCTCCTATATTTTTAAGTAACCTTTTTTTCTCTTGGCAGCTTGCCCATATTGTTTGCTCTTTTTTTATCTGTGCCAGCACCCATATAGAAAACAAAATAGTTGAAAGTTGGTATTTCATGATAATAAAACTAGAATATGTTATCACAAGCTGCTTCATTCATAAGTATTTTATGTTGTTTTGTATCACGCTTTTGGTAAATGTCTAGATGCAGAGCTGAAAGAGTTACTGCATTAAAACAGTATTCCTCTGCATTAAAATATTCTGTAGTGATTTTCTGAGGGGGAAAAAAATAAATAAATAATTTAGCTGAATGGCTCAATGCATTTGTGACTGAGTCACAGACTGTTGCAAAAAACTTACAGGGAATATTTTTGAAAATGAAAAAAAAAAAAGAATTATTACCTGTAATGATACATTCCACTTTTTTGATATAACGTTTTTCAACCTTCTATTTTAGGCAGTAGTGCTGTTTTCGATTGTGGGAAGGGCTGGAGATTTGCACTTACAGCATCAAACTCTTTAATGTTTGGATTCACTTTTTCATGGACTTTTTATGTTACAATCAGTCTCAGTTCTGGGTTTCAAGTATGCTTTTATCTGCATCTACTTCTTCTAGAAGTCCTTCCTAACTTATTTTCTTTCCAGTTTTCCTCATAGCTTCCTTAATTTGATCTGCTGGTTTTCTTTCAACTTTGCGTTTGTCCACATGATCTTTCTTTGCCAATAAGGCATTAGAATAGCCAAGACAACACGGTAGTTTCTTCTCATTCTGACCTTGTTTATTTGCATGATCCTGTTATGGAGCACACAGGCTTGCTTTAGTCTAAAGGAGCTTGGATTAGCAATAACAGACAGCAGAACGGCTTGTGACTGGCAAGACGAGGGTTTCAGTGCTTCTGCAGAGTCAAAGCAGTAAAAGAAAATACTCTCTTTGTTACCTCATGTCTGTAGAATTTCTTGTAAATGTGCTTTACAGTGGTGGTGTGCATAAATCTGGTGCTTCTTTTCCTGGATGTGTAAATCATTAACAGAACAATATGTGTGGTCAGTAGTCAGCTTACATTTTAAAGTAGTTCTTACTTTTATCTAGGGCATATGGTTACAGAAAAACATAAAACTGGTAGAGGTTCAAATTCAGCAATACCTCATCTATAGCTGCAAAAATGACATCTGGAATTTTCTATTTTATATGCAAGATAATTGTTCAAAATATGAATACTTATTTTCCTTATAGACAAGTCCAGCTACTGAAAAGCAGCTCGTGCATAGAATCTGCTTAAACTAATCTTTTCCGGTTTCACCCTCTCCTCCTGGAGTCAGGCCCTATATTTTCTTAAAGAAAATCTAAACTGCTTTGTCCTCACCCTTGAGGGACTACACAATCTCACTCCAGTTACTCATACAACCCCTCCCTAACCTGTGGCTCCATTCTCTGCCTTTTTTGTGCTATCATTTATCAAGGTTATTGTTCTGTGCCTATTTCTATCAAATGCATTAAAGTCAATGTAAACATTTTTTTTTTCTCTTCCCTTCCTTAGTATAAAAGACATTTGAGGGACAAGTTAACACTTGATCTGGCTGGGACATGCAGTGACGGCTTAAACTTACAATCTTGAGTTTTGTGAGATTCAGGTTTACTTCTTTCACAGAGTTTTTTTATTTATGGTGGAATTAGTCTCCCAGTTCTTTGTTTCCAAGAACAATTTTATCTACAGTGATTTCTTCTGGCAGTTCTTCCAAACTTCTTCCTAATTTACGATCATCTGCTTGATCCTTCTTAGTTTGTAAGGCATAAGCCATACGAAGGCATCTTAACCTGAAATGTGAGAAACAGCATGTAAAAATGCAATGCTATGCAAGTTCTTTTTATCAGCAACCTGTTTAAGAATATTTATTATGCAGTCCAAAAAATAGTTGGCATTACTTCATTTTAATCCTTAAAATCATCTAACTGTACCTCAGCTTAAAAATAGAATGAAAGAAAGGTAGTAAAGCAAATATTTTTCAAAATAAAGGTTAGGGTTTCATTTCACCTTTTTTTTTTAATGCAGGAAGCAACAAAATATTTGCCATACCAACTTTGATGGTGAAAGAACCTTCCAGGTTTTGTTTTCAGCCTTATTAAATGTATTTCCTTTTGTAAGCCTTCATAGAAAATGGAAATAACAGTAATTTCCATACATTTTAAGATATCTGAGAGAAATTCTGAGGTTATTATGAAATTTGGGATGGGGGATTATCAGTTGTTCTTACTATTTTTTTGTGTTGGAATTACCTCAGTTGAAATCGGCTGCTTACTACAGGGGATGTATAATGTCACTACTTATTTGGGCAAATAGTTGCTTATTTACCTGAGTAAGGGGAAGCATCTGAAAAATTATACTGGCTGATGCTGCAGATTTTTCTAGAGTCTTTGTAGAAAATGTAGAGAAATACAACCAGCAAAGCAAAGAACAAATGTGTAGATAAGGGCATTCAAAAATGCAGAAAGTAGATGTGTCAAGACAGGAATCCCAAGGACCTACAAGGAGTGAAAGAAATGTTTTACACTGTTTGAACATGTTAAGCTGTGGGACAAACACCCCCATAGCTAGCTAAGATGAAGCAGTCCTGGGACAGAAAGTTGTGAATTATATTAAAGGGTTTGATATTTTCTTTTAACTCTGTTCTTTTCACGCCATCTGAGTACAGCAGATGTGTTTAGACTCCCCATGTGAAGCTGAAGTGGTTTTGCATGTTGGTCTGTCCAAAGAGAAGTTTTATCCAATCTGTTGGGATGGCTTGGAGGTCAACGATGTTCCCAGGAACGTAAAGCTGGAGGGCTCCATTTTGTCAGGGCCCCACCAGCAGCCCATAAGCAGGCACCATGCCACAGGGCAAGCAAAGCTGTATCACTTCAGGCCGGACAGAAATGAAGAACATCTAAGTCCAATGTACTGGGTCCCAGCTCAGCAAGCAGGTGAAGGGAAGACTCAGACAACTCCAAGTTGCTCACTTGGTACAGAACATTTTCAGTTGTTAAATACGGAATGCTATGTGAGTGTGCAAGATGCCAGTGATTATCTTTCCACTGCATTGAACAGAGTCTCTTAGAAATCAGAAAGACAAAGTCAAATTGAGAGGACTTTTTTTGTTCACGTGAGATTATAATCTCGTCAATTTTATCTTCAGGACAATTTTCAGTTTCATTAGAATTGGCTCTGGGCTCTTATTGGTTTACTTATTAGGACAATAGAGAAAGACTTAGAATTTGCATTTGGATTTTCGTTTCTGTTTTTTATGCACAAAAAGAGGGAGATGATGATTTTGTCTTCACATCAGTTAAATAACTGAAGGCGCTACTGGTGCCCTGCTGCATTATCGTATTAGAATATTTCTGAGCCCATTTCCAGATTGTTTCCACATACTCAGCATGGGTTTGTTTAAAATAAAGATGTTACATTCCCTGTGATCTAGAAATTCTTCTGAGTGCAACTTTTTTTTTTTCCCTCAAGTATTCACACGGTACTTATATTCTGCAGGGATGTTGCATGAGAAAAATGGCACTGCACTCCCCTTGCAAGTAAAAAATCCATCAACATTGGCAAAAATTGCACAGCTTACACCACATAAGCACATGCTACAGAAAAAAGGAAAGTGGGAAAAGCACGTGAGAACCTCAAAACCTTATTATATTTTCTGTTGCTGAGTAAAGGCAAAGTGCTGCCTTTTCTCTGCACATAAAACTTTATTGTATCCCTCCTTGAGGAAGTAGCTTCAGTCTCTTGACATAGTAAACAGAATAGTATACATAGTCCCAGGGCCATGGTATCTTGACCTTCATGATCTTAGTGACTGAGAACAATGGATTAATAATTAATTATTGATATAATTCCATTCATTTCAGCAGTTTGAAACCTAAACGTGTTTTGTCTAGTGATCTTATGTGACAGGCAAACAATCTTGCTGTAATAGGCTTCATTCTTCCAATGCTGGCCAGTTTAGTGAAATGCTAATGCTACCCAGTAAATTGTCTCTTATTCTGCAGCTGTAGGGATAAGTGAGCATTTGCAGAATATCTGCATCTTTGGGGAAAAGGACAGTGGTGTTAAAAGGAATGGAGTAGACCTGGGAACATGCAGCTCTTATAAAAATGACAATGAAAAAAGTATTCCCACCTATACTGATCTCTTTCATTTGAAACAACAGGCAGCTGCATCACGCTAAGCTCCTTCTAATCTTGCCAACTTTCAATAAGCACTTTTTACATAAGTATGAAATGTTCTTGAACAATTTTTTTCACATGGAAAGTTTGAATAGGTTTTGTTTTAGCAGTGAATTGGCAATTCTTTTGTGCCCACTTGTTCTCATGTAATTTTTGGAGTGTTCATCCCAAACTGCCTGAGGAAGGCTGATAATAGTGTACCAGTCAAAAATATAAAGTCTTTCTTTTCTGAGCCTATAGTGAAATCCCTAAGTTAAAGACTGTTTTGTTATCAGCCATTTCTCCTGAGAGCATGAGAGCCAAAAAGGTGATTTGCATTCTTTGTTGAACTCTTGGTACTGTTTATCCTGCCCCCCTGCTGAGACCACCTAGTTTATTTGAAGCAAAATAGGTTCCTAATTGCATCCATGCAATGTAGGAAGGGAGAGTTGATCAAAACACACAGTGTAACAAGGCCTTGCAGAGGGATCTAGGTACATTGGAGCACTGGGCAATCAGCAACGGCATGAAGTTCAACAAAGGAAAATGCCGGGTGCTGCAGCTGGGACAGAGGAACACCAGACACAGGTACAGCCTGGGGGACGAGTGGCTGCAGAGCAGCTCAGCAGAAAGGACCTGGGGGTGCTGGTCGACAGCAGGCTCAACATGAGCCAGCAGTGTGCCCTGGCAGCCAGGAGGGCAACCACATTTTGGGGTGCATTAAACACAGCACAGCCAGCCGGTCAAAACAAGTGATTCTCCCGCTGTACCTAGCGCTGGTGCAGCCCCACCTTGAATATTGGGTGCAGCTGTGGGCTCCACAATGTAAAAAGGATGTTAAGGTCCTTGAAAGCATCCAGAGGAGGGCAACAAAGCTGGTATGAGGGCTGGAAGGCATGTCCTGTGAGGGGAGGCTGGGGACACCTGGGTTGTCTAGTCTGGAGAAGAGGAGGCTGAGAGGCGACCTCATGGCTCTCTGCAGCTTCCTGGGGAGGGGAAGTGGAGAGGGAGCTGCCGGTCCCTGCTCCCTGGGAACCGATGACAGGATGTGTGGGAACAGCACAAAGCTGGGCCAGGGGAGGTTCAGACTGGACATCAGGAACAACTTCTTTATCATGAGGGTGGTCAGACGTTGGCACAGGCTTCCTAGTGAGGTGGTTGATGCCCCACGCCTGTCAGTGTTCAAGAGGCATTTGGGTAATGCCCTCAGTAACATGCTTTAACTTTTGGTTAGCCCTGAAGTGGTCAGGCGGTTGGACTCGATGATCCAACTCGAGGCCCTTGCAACTGAACCATTCTAATTATACTCTTACAGTTGTGTCAAAATACAACATGGCAATAATATGACACATACCTATTTTCAATGTATCAGTCATTTTTTAGATCTACTCACTGTTGCAGTTGACAGTTCTTTGGGAGCTAATGAAAGCTAATCTTGTTTATATAACTCATTCCAGAAAAATTAATCAAAATTATTGTTTCAAGTTGAGACTGCTGTGAAGAAACAGCAGTAGCTGACTAGAGTTCCTTTTTATGAACTCTGAGGATTTAATTTCCTTTTGTAGAAATAGACATGTTCATATTAATTTGCTGCTGACATACTGTGTTTTATGTAGGTTAAGTGCATTTTTCATTTTTCCTTGATTACTGGTACTTAGCCAATTTTAGTGAAGGAACTGCAGTTTTTAGTTTATGCAATTTTCACTTGCTTCTAAGAGCAAGAAAAGGCCACAGACTCCGTAGTAGCCTAATGAAAGTGCAGTTATTGTGTAAAAAGGTCAGCCTAAAATTCAGATATGTGCTCCAAGAGAGTAAAATTTTTGGATTACAACTGAAGAGTAACAACAGAACAGTAGAACAATGAACAGAAAGGAAAATATCGTTCTGTGTTTTCATGGTGGCAGCCTTCCAGTACCTTTAAGGACCTTATCAAGATGAAGCCAGGCTCTTGCTGCGGTACATGGTAGGAGGACAAAAATGACAGGCATATATTGGAATGAGAGAGGTTTCAACTGAATATAAAGGAGTATTTGTTCACCTGAGAACAGTCAAGCAGTGAAACATTGCCCCAGATAGCTTGTGCAGTATCCATCCTTGGAATGGATGGATATCCATCATTCCAGTATTCCTTGGAAGTTTTCAAGCTATGAGTGGATAAACCCTACGCAACCTCATCTGGTCTCATAGGTGACTCTGGTTTGAGCAATGCTTGGATTAGAGATCCCCCAAGGTCCCTTCCATCCTGGATTATTCTTTGATTCTGAGATTCTATGCTGTTCTACTTAACTCTAGTAGATCTCATGAAATTTAGGTGACCCTGCTTGGTCTTTCTACTTATTTTGTTTTCCATTTTTAATCTTTTACAATCTGCTTCTATACAGACACATTGTCTCTTTCTGTGTGCATCATTTCCTGAATTTAATGATTACTGTGTGCATGTGCCACATGCTTACCTCCTCTTTTGGAGTTTTTTTGCTAGCAGTGCCCCCAGTTAAAAGTAAAACTTCAGTAGCTTGTACATGGTTGGTCTTATCAGTCTTGGCAATAAGATTTAACTGCCACCATCATCTAGCTTTGTGTAATCATCACATAGCAGAGAATTGGTTGATACCAGCGCTTCCTATACATAAACCTTGCATATGTGTTTACTACATACTATGTAGCTCCAAATGTTCACATAACTTCATGGAATTGTAAATAAACATGCTGTATTTGGTTTTCCACTTTCCTAACCTAAACAACTGTTGTGTGTCTAGAGTTAAGGTCAACTAACTTGGCTTTCTTACTTGTGTTCAGGCAAATACCACTTATTTGTTCTTCCAGACTGATTTTTGAACATTTCTTTTGAGTGGAAAGTTAAACAAAGATATGCTTCTGCATGTCTAATTTGAGAAACATGGATAGTTGGTGAACTTCAGTCTCCGAGGATGGTGACACCACAAGCTCTCCTATGCAAGCTTTCATGGTTTAATACATAGCTTATGAAATAATTAAATTACTGAGTAATTGATTTCTCTATAAAAAGAATTGCAAAAGACATGTTGCTTTCTCCCTTTTCCCCTACAACTTCTCTTCTTCTTCAGCCTCCCCTGCCTTCTGCATACATGCGCACGTGCACACACGGACACAGCAGGAGATGGAAGTTTTTCCTTTTATCTGTGTACCATACTTCTTCTGACTACTTCAGCTACTTCTCTCTTCTTCCTCTGCAGGGGTCTACTCTTGATCTTTTGTTCTCACTCCACACCTTATTCTGCATAATCTCATCTGAAAAGACAACTCCATCTATCCTCTTTGTGCTGATTACCCATGAATCTACATCTCCAAACCTTTCCCTTCGCCTTTTGTCCAAACAAAAACATTGGCCTGTCTCTCTGAGAGTGAGTTTATCACCAGCAGACCAAGCTAGACATGGGTCAAGGACAGTTCTTGATCAGTCACCCAAATCCTTTGTTTCTCGCTGTCTTTCTTAACTACAGTAGAAGACAGAACCACTCTGACTGTGAAGCAGCAAGTCACTTTTCAGATCTAATTTCGCATCCAGACTGTCTTGCAGATTCTTTTGTGTTGCTGCTGTAAAATACTGTGTTTTCTGCTGACTACATCTCTTCACGTATTTTACACTAAACAGCTGCTGAACAGTAAACAGAAAATTTGGGCAAGGAGGAAGCAAACCCCATTCTTACCTAACTAAGCACCCTAAACACTATAGTATAGTCTCATTCTGTCCTGCTTTTTTCCATCCCCTGAATGGAAGTGAGGGGTAGAGAACAGTTCTAGCATGAATTATTCTATGCCTTAAAAATTAAGAGAGTTGGGACTGAATTTTCCTAGGATGAGATGCTAATTCAATTTGTGCCTCCTGGTTTATAGGTGAATGACCAAACAGGTATTTTTTTGTTTGTTTGTTTCCAAAGGAAGCAATACCTTGTAGTCCCCATGTTTTTTAAAAACCTATGTGGCAGCCCATAAAAGAGAACTTCATGCTCAGAGTGGACAGAAACACTGAACATACCAGATACAGACTTCACAGAAAAATAAAATTAAAATCATTCTAAAATTACAAAATAATCATTGATTGTTCTGCTATGTGAAACTGCTTTTAGTATGGTTTACTAAGGAAGTGAGGCTAACTGATCTCATAATCTATAGTCCCTATTCCCTCCAGTGATGCATTATCCTGTTGCCCAGTTTAAATCACGTGTAAAAGAGGATAGAATTCCCAAATATAATGGAAATGCACAATTTTTTTTCCTGAAAATTGTCAAATGAATGGAAAAGAGAGACCCTAATTAGTGATCCTCCTTATGTTGGAGCAAAGTGGTACAGAATTTCAACGTTACATTCCATTAGGCAAACGCCAGTTGGACTGTCAGCATGTGCAGAATGGCCCACCAAGCCAGCTCGCGTTGAAGCCACCCCATGAGCATGAGTTTAGCTCCAGCCTTTCTGTCTGTTGGAAGTGGAGTGTCATAGAGGATGTCAGGAAGGAGGAAGCTCATATTACAGTTGCAACGTGAAACAAATTTTTAGAAAATCAGGCTTTGTTAATTCCATTGCTCAAGGAAGAACATGTTTTTTTTCCAGGCTGGTCTCTGCTTTAATCATGGGTTATTGCCATGTTGTAGAACTTAACTCCTGTTGACTCAGTATTGCAAAACTGTTTCTGAAAGAGCTTTTGTTCTCTCAGAGTTACAGACTTATTTTATTCAAGAGCACAAAGTGTCAGCAGTGGGCAAGAAATGTTAGGTGCAACTGAGGGGATAAAGGAGAAGCAATGTCTCTAAGCCACTCATCACACCCTGGCACCATTCAGCAAAGGTGCAAAACAGAACTGCTTCAAAATAATTTTGTTTCTTACTAGCTGTTTATGACTCAAACTTCATCTCCTGGCTTGAGAAGAAGGATGGAACAAAAGTCATCACAAAATCCAGGATAAGAATTCTCTTATTCTGTTCTGCCATCGTCATAGCTGGCACAGAGCCCATCTTCCCAATTCACAATGGCCTTAGTCAGGTACTCCACCCAGACTTCATAAGCTAGTACTACTTTCATCATGCAAGTCAGAGGTTTTGCTGGGCTTTAATGTCAAAACACTGTCATCTAATTAAAGCTGCAGGAAAATCACAGACCTTCATATTTTGTAGCTACTAAAAAGGACAAAGATTCATGTTCGTTAGTAATGTGAAGTGTGCTGTCACTCTGAGCTCTTTGTAAAGAGATAACCCTTAAAGTGTTCTAGGATATAATTTCAGTGCAATCACTCAAAGAGAAATACTGGACATATAATTCTTGCTAGGGGTTACCAACCTGCATGCTGATGGAGGGATCGAAAAAAATATCTAGAAATGACAAAGCGTTTATTTTCCATGCAGTTAGCCAAACACAAATAAATGAACTTTCTGAGGAATGACAGTTTGTTCCCAGGTTGAGAATTTATATGGCTTATTTAATGGTTTGGCTGTAAAGTCAAAAATTAAGTGGTTTGTAAAGGAATTTGGTCATTGGCTGCTGCTCTTGTTATGAGCACAGCTCCTCTAAAAAAGGAATCAGGATTTGACTAATGGAAAAATATCATATAAAAGAAAATAAAAAGAGATTTGGGATTAGAACCAGAATTTCCTGAACCTCAGTGCCAGTTCTCATACATATTCACCAGTGGAAAATGAGCATAGCGGAGCTCTAGCACAAAGTTTATTTCAGAACTAGCTTCATAATCTCTCCCTAATAAATGGAATGAGTAATGTATTTTAGCTTTTTTTTTTGGAGAGTTGTCCTGAAGGGTCTTAAGGGTAAAGCATCTGGAGTGCTGCGTCCACTTCTGGGCTCCCCAGTACAAGAAAGACATGGACATACTGGATTGAATCCAGCAAAGGAGCACTAAGATAATTAACGTACTGGAGCATCTCTCATACAAGGAGGGCCTGAGAGTGCTGGGAGTGTTCAGCCTGGAGAACAGCAGGCCCNGCTTTTTTTTTTGGAGAGTTGTCCTGAAGGGTCTTAAGGGTAAAGCATCTGGAGTGCTGCGTCCACTTCTGGGCTCCCCAGTACAAGAAAGACATGGACATACTGGATTGAATCCAGCAAAGGAGCACTAAGATAATTAACGTACTGGAGCATCTCTCATACAAGGAGGGCCTGAGAGTGCTGGGAGTGTTCAGCCTGGAGAACAGCAGGCCCAGGGGTATCTTATCAATGTGTATAAATACCTGATGGGGGGAAGTAAAGAAGATGGAGCCAGGCTCTTCTCAGTGATATCCAGTGAAAGGACAAGCAGCAATGGGCACAATTTACAATACAGGAAATTCCCCTTAAACAGAAGAAAAAAAAATTTTTACAAGGGCAGTAAAACAGCAGAATGGGTTGCCCAGAGAGGTTGTAGTCTCAATCCTTGGAGATATTGAAAACCCAACTAGGCATGATGCTGGGCAGCCTGCTCTAGTTGACCCTGCTTTGAGCAGTGGGCTTTGAGCAGACAATCTCCAAAAGTCCCTTCCAGCCTCATCCATTCTGTAATTCTTTGCAACGTTTTCCAGAATTCCTGCCACTTGGATTTTTTTTTTCTAATTATTTACAACTAAATTGCTACTAGCAATACTTCTGCTTATGAATATTACCTTCAATCTAAAGACCTCAGAGCATCTAGGAAACATTAATTTTATTGACATGGAAATGATAAATGTGGTTAAAAAGATACACATCTGAGTGAGATTTAGTGTCTGTGCATTTTGCAGGTGTATAAGAGGTGTCTAAGACCAGAGACTAAGCTGTCGGCAGGGACAGGAACAGAACTCGAGCTGAGTTCTAATTCTCCTTCACCAGCAGAGCATACACATGCTTCCGGATACTCCTATCTTCTCTGCCTCTGGGACACTATCTGGAAGGCTTGGTGTCCTCCATGATTTTCCACCCTTGAAATTTATTCCTGTCTCCTATCCACAGATTAGTGCTCCAGAACCTATGCTTTCACTAAGGAAAGCAAATATAGTTTTAGCTCTTAAGAAGCAGCAGCAAGTCTCCAAACTGAGAGCTTAGTTTTACGGCTTTTGAGTCATTGCGATTCATATCAATTTCACTCGCAGACAGCTTGCAGAAATGACTCTGACAGTTACCACCTGTATTACTGAGAAATTTGTTAAGATAATGATATTAGCAGTGCTAGCAGTGCTTCCTGTTGACTGTTTACGTATACAATTAATGCATTTAGCCAATATTCTAGAGTATTTCTCCTGTCATGGTACAAAAGCACAAAACATTTCTTGCCATTTTTAGTTTCTAGTAATGGATAAATTATATATAATTACTAAATTCACTGAGTGGCAAAAATGCGTGCATTCAGTGAAATAAAATTGATTGAATACCAGAGTGTATACTAGTGAATTTAATTCCATAACAAAACTGACCTTGAGAAGCTGCTGCTATACTTTCTGATTCCTGCATGGGAATGCTTGCTTCCTGAAGAATTTGAGCAAAGGTTTTTACAACAAAGGAATTAATCTGTAAACTTTTGCAGTAATTCATGTCTATTGGTGCTGCTCTAAGACTCCACCCGGTATTATGTATTTTACATGTAGCTGTTCATATTCTGTAGGTACTATATGAAATAATCCTGAGATACTGTGATACTTAGGACTACAGAGCAGTGTGTATTTCCCATTACGTGCTTCACAGAGAAGGCTGAGAAATCCTGGAAAGCAAGTTCAGATCAACAGGACTCTCCAAAGCGTGAAGAGGTTCATCCAGACAGCTTAGTAAAGGACTAAGGCCATGTGCTTGGTTGCTGAGCCATGTGAATTAGGAACATATCATTCCTAGAACTTATGTTAGATAATAACACCAAAATACAAGTCTGACTGGCCTGTGAAATTCTCATGAGGATGAGTTTGTTTTAACAGATGAAATTATCACATATAGAGCATGTAAAGAAAATTTAGTATTAATGATATCTTGTGCATATGGAAATCCATCACATGGAGAAATAGGGTAACAAGTGATTCCTGAAAAACAGGTGGCCTTAATATCATTTTCCTCGGTAGGAGAATCTTGCCTTTACCACGTAAAAGATCTTAAGACTGCTTTCTTTTAGAATCTGGCTATTTGCGATTGTCCCATGAATACAGAATCGGCATATAATAGAGCTTTAGTACTATGCTCAAAGAAAACCTGCATGTTTATCAAGTCTTACAAATGTATGTGCTCAGATTGTGATTCAGTAAGATGACTCACAGCATTCATTTGCATTTTTGAATGTTGTAAGTTATTTGAAGCCAAGAAGGTGATTTGAGATTGAGTATTAAAGGTTAGGTTAATAAATACGTGTTCATCCTGAGAATAAATGTTCACACTTTGTATAGCAACATGGTTGTTATTGTGTATGTGTTTATTTGGAGATGCTCTGCTTGTGTATACTACTGTGTACACATAGTTGTGAAACTATTCTAGGCGTACTCAGGGATAAAGTAAACAGTCTTGCACAAATCAGAGCTTTTGAGAACTGAAAAAGAGCCAGTGACCTTTTCCTTTCAGATTCTTCTGTGCATACATAAGTATTTTCATGTACCAGTTTCACCCTTCAAAGAATTAATTTTGTTTGAGTGATTAAAGAATCGGGCAATTAAACTAGATTTGGGAACTGAAGTAGAGGAGTAGTTTTTGAAATGCAGTGCCCATCAAAAACTTGCAGACCCAATGTGATTTTGCATCAGGGGAGGAGGAGTGTACCAAAAATCTCTATTAAAAAACCTGTCCCATTGATTTGGTTTTCATATCAAAGATAAAACACAGGCTTTGGGATGTGGTTAAATGTTACTGTGCTTATTTAACCTTCCAACACTGGGGCATTGCTTATCTCTTGTCTGTAGGGGATGATACAGCATTCTGACTGCACTTACAGCTTCTGTAGAAGGACAGCAACATATCCATACGTGAGGTTAATGGTTGTGTGTTCAGATCTGTACACCTCAATCTATGATTCTTGGTACCCGTCCTGAGTAGCTCACAATATAGTCTGGAAGGGACAAATAAGATCTGCATCGGCATGTTGTTTCATTGGCAGTAGATTTCTGAAGCAGTTTAGGAACATAGCAGAGGTGGCTGTTGAACTAAGTATGTCCTTAGTGTATTTTATTCAGCAGCATTTAACTATGAAGAAGAATAGATCTGTGGTACTGAACAGCTAATAATTTTTCTACCAGCCAGCATGCTTCAGAAAAGGTTGCCATATAAATGAAAAGTAGGATAGCAAATGTTTACGGGTAGCTAGGGCTCTGAAAGTGAGGTAAAAATCAGTTTCAAGAAATCTGAGCAAGAAAAGCAGAAAAGCAGTACACTGAAAAGCTCCATATAATCCAGTGGACTTCTATGACTCACTTGGCGTATTTATTTCTAAAATGTGTGTTTACATCTGAAGATTTCTAAATGTCTTAATCACCCATTCATACTGTCTGCAACTAATTTGCCCTTTTAAGGTCCTATTGCTGTTTGTGCTGTCTTGAAAGACTACCTTGAGGCAATCCTCAAAAACCTGTTCTTCATCGAGACAGCAACTTTACAAGCTGAGTCTCCTATGCTGTCTGAGCTGCACTTGGGACAAAACTCAAGGGAGGAATAAGGAAATGGGCCTGGGGCCTCTTTTACCTACTCTCCTGGCTGGTTCTTAGAGCCTTAATAGTTTCTGTGCACTTGAGCTGCTTCGTTCTGTGTGCTGGTGATAGCCACCCAAGACTGTTCTATCAGCAGCCTTGTGAGAGGTGTCACTGTCCTTTCCACACGCATTTCGAGGGGCCCACAATTTTCAAGTGGAAGACCTTAAGGGAGACAGAGGTCTGACTGTTCTTGCTCAAGGATTCTACGTCCCTTTAAACAATCTGCATTGGATTTGAAAGTCTGATGCCAGTGTCTATTAAACAGTGTCAAATCATATATTCAACATAGTTTCAGTGGAGCGAATCAAGGATTATATGAAAAGAACAGTTTAAAACATGGTTATGTTATTCTTCAACAATTTTTCCATTTACGTGGTATAAAATATGCTGCTAAGTAGGATGTGCAGCCAAGAAGATGCAGGCATATGACTGTAAAAGGCATCACTGAAAATGCAACATGAAAGATGCAGGTAACAATAATGACTGAAGATGTGGATCCAAGTTTCAATAAAAATTACTTTTGTATCAAGTAAAAAGGTCAGGCTTTATGTAAGCAAGGATTTAAAAGCCTATGCTGTGTTACTACGTAAAGTAAAACAGACAGTTACACGTTTTTTCCTCCTGCCAATTCTTTGTGCTTAAATGTCAGCATAAGGTTTTTATTTCAGGGATTGTGGAAGCAATGTTGTGGATTAAACACAAAATGAATTTTATTATCATTTGAAATATGATTGGGTAACTATGATTGGGTAATAAAAGTTGATTGTTATGGGATATAAAACAAAATGTTTTGACACATGCTAATTACAGAGGCTAATGGTTGATTTCCAGTGGTCTAAATTACCATGCTTAAAATTATTTCAGTTGTTAGCGAAATTTTCTAGTTTATTGCAATTTACTATGAAGTCCAGTATTCCAAGGGCAAGCATGAAGGTTCCTGACACTTATGCCTTCTCTTTGACTCCATGTGAATATCAAATACTTCTGAAAGAAATGTCCTTGATGCTTCAGGTTTATGACCTTCATACTTTCTCAGCTTTTTTTTTGTTTTTTTTTTTGACATTTTCATGAGATAGCTTTCATCCGAATATGCAGATCTGACATTTCAGATGCTTTGATATAAAAAGTCATCTTTGTCTACCTGCAGTTATCAAAACTTTTGAATTTCGGTCAGTTTTCTTTTACATGATCATGTTGCTTGCAAGCAGCTCTGAAGTGACCGCTCCAATACCCCACCTACATAACCTCTCCCCCTAGCCCTAACGTGGATGGAGGTTTTGTCATGTTGAAGAAGTGTGCCATTTTAAAGGGAGAGAACTCCAGAGTTGATTCCATTGTTACAAGCTGAAGTCATGACCCTGTGTAATAAAGCGTGTAAAACTTGATAATTACAGTACACACCATGGGTCCATTCTGAGACTGAGTACAAATGAAAAATTTCAGTCACTGAACCTATACAGCAAACAGTGAATCAAGAACATTTACTGAAAAAAAAAACCAGATGTAGCCTGATGCATCGATACATGTTATAGCCAAAAGTCCTTCTTTTCAATTGGAGTTTTTTTTAATCACCTAATAACAGGAACATACAGAAGAAAAGTGTTAAAATAGATTTTATGTCAGTACAGTATGTATTTTTTGTTTCATGAAAGCTTTTTTTCTCCAAATTCTGCTTAGTAGCTATTTCTTCATTATTTAACCAAGGAATATGCTAAGTCCACAGAGGAGTCAGGACAACTGAAACGTTCATGTTAAATATAATTGGACATATTTGTTGTTACAGCAGAGGTAAGGGAGAGGCACTCTTATGTCCTTAATTTGTTAAAACTAAACACTATCCATAGTCCGAAACCTAATATTCTGCATTTAGTTTATCTTTATTCTTGGAGCCATCTGTTTGCTTTTGCTGCACAATGAAGATGTCACTGTCTTTGCAGAATGGATTTCTTCAAGTAGTTTCCTGACACGTTTCATGTACCCTGTCAGGGATGCAAGTATCACCTGTTAGAAAAGCATTGATCACTAGCTGACACAATACTGTCCTTGCAGTTTCTAAGGAACAGAACAAGTGAGTTAATGAATGAATGGGTTAATGAATGAATACATTAATAAATTTACCTTTAACCTCTGGAGATTGCAGTGTAAGTTTTAATTCTGTAAACAAGTACATAAAAGTCTCACAGTCTTCAAACTCAGGGTCATTTCCTTATAGTTGGAAAGCAAACGAAAAATCCAAAATACAATTCACCATGTCTGAGAATCTCCAAGGAATAGCAGCCTGGGATGAAGATGGGGGGGTAGACCAGGTCAGTGCTATACTTCATTCAGTTTATATAATCATCATGAAGAAATTAGAAGAGAAGGGAAATTCATACTACTGATTAAAGGGTGAATTCAGTTCCGTCAGAGATGCATATTGTGGCATTTAGGAGTTCAGTATTTTTTCCCTGCAAAGCTGTAATTAAATAAAGATCTTTTTGCTACAAGATGAGCATCTAGGCAGAATTCAACAGGGTTGTGATACAGCAGTATTGATATTGTACCGGTTTGAACTCTGGTAAGTTCAGAGTAATTTGAACATTTGACTTTCTGTAACAAGACACTCCCCACAAGGAAACTGTGTGGTTTCTACTCACATTAGGGATTAACACTACCTTCAAACACCTGTAGAAAATAATTTCTACAGGTTAAAACTCTAGTCTACTTCGGGTTTAGGTGCCAGAGAATATCTACAAAATGCCACCAAGATTAGAACTAGGTGGGATAAAGATACCCCCCTGCATATCCTCGTATTCCTGTATTAAAGGTAATATAATAATTTAGGTTAGAAGTGCCAAAGGATTCATTATTTTAAGCTGAGGAAACTGAAGGTTTTAAGGTTAAATATTTTTTTATTCACATTATTGTCAGCTGTTTCTCTCAAATAATTGTAAGATTTTTTTTCCCTCTATTTTAGATTACCAGGATAACATTGTTTCATTCCCTTAGCTAACCAGTGTGCCATTTCATCTGTATGTGGCATTAGTAGCCTTTAGCATGCAACTACAAAGCTCTTCTATCAAGTTTGAAGCTTGGGGAAGATGTCTGAGAAATGTTCTTGTTCATAAATCACAGGACACTGAGTGTTTATACCAGTTTGATTGGAGTAGTAATTTGTGGTGGTTACGTTCTTTTACAGAGTAACTCTACAGTCACTAAGCAATACAAGTTTCAATGTACAATATGTACACGGAGAAAGACAAAGAAACAGCTACTGTTAGGACCTTGTACTGAGGACCTACTGAGAAAGAGAACATTGAAAGAGAAGACAATTATTTGTCCAACGGTTTTCTCTGCTCCCACTGCTACTGTTAATTATTGAGCACATTTGCGATTGAAGAAGAACATTTTTTCCCCTGTGGCCAGGTTCCTTCTGTTACAGTCTTACCACACTCATAAAGCTTTGAAGAGAGACTTCAGACACAGGCTCAGCCAAAATGGGCTGTTCCAGTGACAGAGAATAGGGAAACTGTGCTAGAGCTAAGATCACAGCTTTCTTCAGCATTACCATACTGATGCTTGCAGGCACTGGGAGCCAGAGATTTTTCTCCTCCACCCAATTCCATCACGTGTTCACCAAGAAAAAGCTATTTAGGGATGGTATCCAGTGGAAGAACCTTTGAAAACCAAAGGGGATACTAGAATACATTTAAAACTACTGTTTTATCCAACCCTTCACTGCCCAGTGCCAACATTTTATTTGTTCTTTCCCTCTTCTGTGTCCTTCTTCATTGTCTCTTCCTTCAAATTCACTCCACAAATCTTTCACACTTTTTCTCTACATTCCCTTAACTACTTTCAAAGTCCTGTTCCTTCGCATCCTGTAGAGTTATAGTCATTCTAGTCTGTCTGCTATCAACTTCTCTGCGCCAGCATCTCCCACCAAAAATATGAAGATAGCAAGAGAATTCATGCTATTGCATTCCTCATTGAAATTCTGTGTATAATTGAAGATTATCAGAAATTTTTCATCATAACATGTTTTCATTGCAAAAAAAAAAAGTTATTAACAAACTGAAATTATCTGCATACTTGCTTAGATTTCAAAATATATTCTTCTGGAAAATTTAAGAACAAAACGTTTTCTGTTGATATTTACTTGGTGATATTTATTTATTTTAGAATTTTGAAAATCTGCATGCATTGGTTTTAGTTGAAAAAAGGTTTGTGGCATTCTAAAGTGAAAATTTTCCAAAACTGGTTCTTCGTAGGCAGTTTGCATTTTATGGGTTATTTTGAAAATATTTTCTAATGAAAAGAATCTTTAGTTTCAAAACAAAAATGTTTTGACCTCCTTCTTATATCCCTTTCTTCCACTCTGTATTATTACTTGGTTATTTACATTTTCAGTTCTTAAGAGCAGAAATTATTCTTTGTACTGTACGCAATACACTGGGATTCTAATTTTGTTCTCAGGACTATCATAATGAGTACGGTGTGAATAATGATTATTTGACAAATAGCTTGGGTGAGAGTCTTTGTTCTAGTTTATGAAGGTGATAAGATCAATTCTATCATTAACCTTTCTGATCACTGAGATACAAACAATCCAGTGCTTATGGCACTATTGTAGCTGTAGTAAAAATGACCTTTTTAAGTCAGTCATATTACGTAGGGAGCTGTCACTAGTTCATGGTATCACTTCCTGATGAAAGCAGTCATGAGAGCAGAATAAAATTTAGTGTCAGGGTAGAACTATATGTTTTTGCAGTACTAAGGTACAGAAATCAGAAAAACTGAAGGAAGGCTTGTTTCTAAACATGCTGCAGGAAAGAGTGATTTTCGCAATTTTTTATTTAGCAGTCATAACCATACATTTTCTCTTAGAACTAGACTTCCTTTTAAATGTGGAACAATTGCATCATTTTTAAAAAGTCTCTATGAAGTGACCAAGATCTGCAAGGCAGCTCGTATTTTGGGAAAATTCTTTTATTTAGCCAATCTTGAGTCAAACGCTATTCCCAGCACTGAAATGGATAACCAGATTTCTGTCCTCCCTAAAACGGGGAACATTTCATTGAGCTCCGTCTTTGAACTACTTTTCACCTTATGCCATAGCTGAGTAACTTCACTGCAAACATGTTTTTGCCATATTCAGTTGTATGTTATCTGTGCCATTTTATATATGCACTTAAAAAAGAAATTGTTTATTGCCCTCAATTAAGTCTGTTCCTCTGTAACGGCATAATGTCTAGCTGCCAGATGATTTCATGGTATTTTTATCGTTCTTATTAGCTTTACTGAAATGGAGTACCCAGGTAACTGAGTAATACAGCTTCCCACCTGGTCTCCAGGCAAATCCAGACCATTCTGGATGTTAGTGGTAAAAATATTCTATTTTGTTTCAAGTTGTTTAAAGATAGACAATTGCATAAGAAATAGGATGATGGAGTTAGTAATTTCAAAGTTAGTAATTTCATGTATAAATAGTTTTTCTTGCTCTGGCAGATAAATTGCCCACTGAAGCTGATCTAAATTATTTCTTCACAGCAGAGTGTAGTCAAATGAGATGACAAAGAACAGTCAACTGCACATAGTGGCTCTTTTAGTAAACCACTGAATTTCAGTCTGCTAGAGGTAGCTGAATCAGGTAGCTCAATAAATACGAGACAATAAATACGAGCCTGGGGTCCATATCCCCAGACTCTGCCAGCCGCAGAGCTGAACATCTGCTCCCAATGGGTGGGCACACAGACACAGTAAACACACACGGCCGGCCACACACATCAGCACAGACATGTCTGCTAGTGCTATAGATTCGTATGCGTGTGTATTTGCGCAATACGTGGACCGCTCTAGTAGTTGGTCTTAGATTGTCAGTATACCCAATAGCTTGCACCAGATCCTCTGATCTCCCCAGTTGCTGGAGAGCTGTGTATGAGCCCAGGGGTTTGCAATCCCACTCAGAGCTCTTTCCCTCCTCTCTGGCTGATCTAGCTGGAAGTTCACCAGCATCCAAACATACCCACCCAGAGCAGAGCACACCCAGACAGACAACAGAAATAGAACTTAGTGAGGGTGTAGGGTAGACTATGGTGATCAGGCACACATCCCAGTCAGACAAGCTTACTGACCAGCCACCAGTTTGCACTTGACTGGCCCCTTCATTCCCTTCTTCTCCTTGTTTTCCCATGCTTGTTTCCACCCAGTCCACTTTGACCCTTTCCTTTCCCTGCTGTTTGTCCTTCCACTAAATATCCCATAATAAGTCTTCCACATTGCCCAAATTCTTTTCCCCCTGCATCCCATAATGAGTGCTATACCTCCTTCCCTCTGCAATGTGTACGGGGAAGGGAATTTGGTTTACTCCTCCTGGTGGGTTCTGCACAAGGGACAATGGGCTGATTGTTTTCTTTGGTAGTCTTAGGTGTAGCCAATTTCCTGTGCCCCACTTCCACTGATTAGATTGCCAGGGTTCCTCCCCCCACCCCGTCATTTTTCTTCTGATCCTGTCCCGGCTTTTGTGTATATGGTGATTAGCCTTTAATCATATAGTCTAGCACAGTCTACTAGTAACGCAGGGCTGCATCCTAAATTGCTAAAAAAAAAATTGTGCTCTTACTGAAGCAGATAATGGAAAGACTGTACAGTAACATGGTATTTTACCATAGTTGCTGTTGTTCTCAGTGTTTAAATGAATTGACTTAGAGTGTCAGTGTCTGAATCAGCTAATACACAGTGATTTTTTTTTATTATTATTAGTTTCCTTCTCTGTGTTTTAGGAATAAAGCAGTGATACTTCCAGTAATATACTAATCATGGAATTACTCTTTTTTTCCTCCAGATTATCAAGTGATCTCACATTCATGAAAGAGAGAAACAAAAATCTTCCTCACACACATGAATCCTTTAGGTAGGAAACTAGACTTTATATTTCATGACTATGCTATGTATAAGTAATATTTAAAAGTGTCATTGTAGGATAATGACTGTGGAGTAGGGCTTAGTAGTTGGTTGAGATGAATTTCCACCATATTTCAAGAGCAATTTTCAAGTTCTAATTTAAATTCTAATTTTCAGTCTCTAAAATTTTCCTCTTTACAGCTTTATGCTTTTCTCATCTATAAAAGAGTGCTGTAAGAATAAAAATCGTGAAATTATGACTAAACATACAGACCACCAGAGAAGAAAACAGAATCTTCGGGAGCCATGAGACTGGTGGAGGAAAATTGCCATTGTTAGCTAAATCATGTTTTACAGTTTTATGGTTTTACAAAGGTGGTACTGGTGATATTCAGGAAACAAACAAACAAACAAAAATTAGTAAGAAAGGATCAGGTTTTAGCTTTTGGTACATTTCTAGTATGAGTTTGAGCAAAGCACTTAATCTTTCTCTGTCTCAGTTCCCAATCTGTAAAGAAGGGATAATGGTGCTTTGTTCCAGTAATCTTGGCCTGTCACGTCAGTTTAGATGTTGAGAGTTTTAAAAAGAACTCCACGTTCAGTTCTGTAAAATCAATTGGCATAAATTTGGTTAGGTGCATAAACACTTTGAGAGAGAGTTGAGTATCTAAAATATTTTCAAGAATGTGGGCTTTCATGACTTTTGTTTTCCAAATGTGATTTAAGCCTTCCAGACTAAGGAGTCTACCACCATTGGTGAGAGAAGTTATTCCATTCATCGTTGCATATGACTGCTAATCAAAAAAAGGACTACAAATAGTCCTTCGGACAAGATTTATTTGAGAGAAACTTAGGAAAAAATATATTAGAAACCCTGGTACAGGTTTTTCAGGTGAAATCTAAAAGAATTTATAGGTGCCACCAGGTTACACAACACAGAAATATGAAGTGCTTAGTCCCAAGAAATGAATTTGATGGCTAGCGTTACATAGCCAACAGAAAGAACAAAGTATCCCTGCAAAGCAGCCAGCAAAACCTACATGCTAAAGGTAGCCACCTGGAATTAGTCACAAGAAATGCAGATCAAAGGCATGTCTGAGCTGCCTGTCTTGTCTAGAGCTCACATACCTCCGTGAAGGTTGCCTGAGGGACTTAGAAGTTGGAGACTTCCAGTTAGGTCTCATGCAGAGGGAGAAAGCAGAGCTCAGAACACACCGCACATCCACACCTTTAATTTTCAGTATAATCCCAACCACCACTGTCATTCAGAAACACATCTAGTGACAGCAATGCCTAAGTCATGGTTAGGGACATATGTCATCAGTGTTGGCATAAGAACTCAGCATGGGAAGGCAGACTCATGTAGTGCCCACAGTATAGCTGAACATATGGCCAGTAGGATTCTGGATGGTATAGCGAACTTCCACATTCTTGTTTTATTCTGTTCTTTATTCGTACTTGGTTTCACACAGCTGTAGTTCAGCCTTTCAAATGGTAATGAACTGTGGTGTTTTGAGACTCCTTAAAGTGCCTTCCCCCAGGCCTGAGACAAACATTATTTATCATCGTAACTAGTAGGAATGTGAATCTTGTTCAGTATGGATTGGTAAAGCATTTCAGGCTTTAGATTGCTTTGGCAGCACAAGCAAAGCTTGTGATGGATAGAGCATCATTGACAGTGGATGCTACACAGTTGTTTCCTCTTCCTGCAAGCCTGAAAACACTGCAGATAGAAAACTTCTCTATCTGTAGATAGAGAACTAAGTAAAGACTTCTCTGTCAGTCTCAAGAAATGTATCTATCAGCATAGGCAAGAAAGAGATACAAACAGTGTAGGAGTTACTGCTGAAGTAGGACGAGGACATTCTTTTCTCAATCATGTTCCATAGCTCCTGATTTCAGTATTTGTAATTAATTCCAGCTTCATCTAGCAGCTTTGTAAGCATAGTTTTCAATGCTACAATTTCATATTATTATTAATTACACAGTAGTGTTATTTTACAGTAATATATAGCACTGCTCACTTCTGTGCACTCTAAAACCCTGGGTTTCCATCTGCATCCAGGTGCACAATTTTCAGGGGTGCAACCTGCAGCTGTTGAAGACTGTATAACAGCTGTGTTAAAAGGGAGAAATTCAACTATAATGTCAGAATGTAATAACTTCGTTGGGTATAAATCAAAGCCTTCAAAAGGAGGCGTATGATTTTTAATTATCAGTTACTCTGCCCTTGGTTTTGCATGATGTTCTGGCAAATCACTGTCCACTGTATCCCTTATAAAAGAACGTATTCAGTCCTAAAAGTGAGGCATTCCCTACAGCATATTCATGGATAACACTAGTTATCCTTTTATGAAAAGCTTTTGAAGTTGGACATAGGGAAGGTACAGTTTTGATATAGTTATGACAAAGAGGGCATTATTTTTTCTATTAAAACAAGTATTTTTAAAAAGCAAGAAGTCTCTTCAGAAGCCTTATAAACAATATCTGAACCAAAAATACCAAATATCAAGCAACCATAGAAACACAAGCACTGGAACAAATGGAATATGGTTAATATGCCTGGAGCCTCCTGGCCACTGCTCTGCTACTGCTGCCATTCCTTCAGAAAGCAATACAAATATCAGAATGATGCTTTTCTTAGATGCCTTTAGCACATATTTATGATCAAATAACCAGAGGTTCTCATACTTCTTTAACAGAAAATATTTTGACAGCATTAAATTCTGCATGTAAAATAGGATATCCAGCCATCTCATGCTTATGTACAGTTTTCTGACTGTTAATAATTCAAGGTATTTAAATTGAATTGAAACACTAGCCAGGAAAGCATATATTGGATCATAAAGTCCAGTCCCCATGTATCACAAACAGCAATGTAATATATATTTCATAATAGATCAGACTCACTGGGAAAACTGCATGGGATTTTTGCTTTTGGAATACTATTCCAGAAACTCATTGCTGTGATAAATATATTTTTTTCTAACTTTTTTTTTCTTTTGAGCTAATTATAGCCATTTATTCTAGTTTCAACATTTGGTAGAGTTTATACATTCTTATTTTCCCCTCTTTTGATGCTAATCCCCCGGTATGTTTACAGAAGACAGTCATAGCCTTGTGTGGAGTAAAAAAAGCCAGTTCTTTAGATTTCCATCATGAGACAGCCTCTGTGTTCCCTGCTCATATTAGTAGCTGGTTTGTTTTTTTTTTCCTGCATATAGATGACCAGAATTTTACATAGAGTTTTTTATGTCCCGGATGTTTAGTATGTGGAACTAATAAGTCCATAATCCTCCCTTCTATCTCTCCTGTTCTTTTTCACAGCCACATCATGGAAGTGGTTCATAGTCATCTCATTTTTAAACAACAAATGATCCCAAGAAAAAATACTTGATTATAAATGCTTTTTTTTCATCCTATTTCTATTAATTTGGTTCTTTGGGTCTTTAGTTTTCAAAATTATCCTGTTTTCCCTGTAGAGTGCTTTAATTCAGCTCTTTCTTAATGATGCCTCTGTCTTTTGTCTCTAAAAAAAAAAAAATCATGGTATCAGTTCCCTATAGGGAAGCACATTATGAGTCTCAGTTTGAAAGTGCTGTATTTTGCAAACGTTCAACTGTTTTTGGTAATAACGAAATATTGTGTTATCATATGTACATGAAATGGTTATTGTTTATAGTTCATTATTTCACCTTTACTTGAGAAAAACATGCCTCTTCCTTGCATGAGCTCAATGGTCTGTGTTCTGCGTTATATAACTCCAAGTTTTCAGCTCATTTCTGAAGTTAAACACTAACAATTGTGCCCACAGTTTGTTTACAGTCATAAAATTTGCATGTGCTTACACAAAACTGGAGTTTATATTTAAATGGTCTGCTCTGCACTGACTGTATATGCACAGATTGCTGTAAGGGAGTTTAAAACTAACACAGATGCTGTTCTGCAGCATAACTCAGTTGCATGCATGAGGTGTGCCTGGATATTCAGAAGTACCGTATGCAAGTGTAGCCAACTGTGGTTCTTTAGCACTTTGTCCACAGTAAACACATTTTAGTATCAGTTAATTTAACTGATACTTCATTTGCTTTTGCGCTTGAGAAACATTTATGTGCTGATGGGTTGTAGTTTCTTGATACAGAAAATGAATTGCATAATGAAAATTGAGTCATCTGATAAACCACAAAGAATTTTTCCTCTGCAAAGAGACAGCTTGTTCTCACGCTGTACTACACTGAATGGGTTTCAAGCACAAAATACCTGTCAGATGTGCTTGGTAGGAGTGGAAAGCTGAGGTAAGGAGTTTCCTTTTTATATAGTAAATTGTTATTCTTTAGTTTCAAAGAGTAAGATTGGTGACCAAGAATCTAATAGCGGACTCCAGTCACCATCTCCAAGCAGAAAGTTTCTTGGTGGGACAAGCAGGAGGTTTGCTTCAAGTCATGCTGCCTTTTCTTCAGGCTCAGCAGATTGAACAGCAGCAGGGGCTCCCGATCACCCTGAGCTGTAACCTGAATGCTGAGGACACCTAGTGGTGTCAGCTCACTGCAGGCACTGGGTTTCCACAGCTGGTGGCCTCCCACTGTGCACCACTGTATTTCAGCTGAGTTCTGCAACATTGCCTCTGGCCTTTAAGGGCTGAAGAAAGAGGGATAATTGCATCTTGTCTGGCATTTTCACCTGCTAAATTAACTCTGAAGTTACACTACTTTTTCCTTGGTTTCTTTTCTCTGTTCTTGGCATTTCCACTTTCTTGCAAAATTAAATGCAGTGAAAACAATGAGTTGAACACACAGAATGAGTAGCATTCTTCAGCTCAGGTGATCTGAATTCAACATTGCCAGTCCCAAATATTCAGAAGTCGTAAAATTGGCTCAAAAATCCTAAGCATCTACATAAACTGTGGATATTTTCTATTTACTCTCTGTTTTCAGGACCTTCAGAGTTCAAATATGATGAGCTCTTCTTTGTATCAACAGGGATAAAAGTATATTTTTTTGTTATTAAGAGGCTGATTTCTCAGGTCAATTAATGAGTCAGATGTTAGAGCTTTAAGAAAAGCATCCTGTGTCCCAAGATGCCAAATAAATATGCAAGATTAGTTAATGCTGTGGAATCCTAATCCCAGCACTGCTAATTGTTCAAAGACCTTCAGGAAGATCTGCTTAGTACTCTCCAATTCAGGATTTCTTCCTTTGAAGTGGAAATGTAACTCATGCCACACCTCTCTGAGAAACAACAAGAATCAATTCGCTGCAATTCAAAAAGGACTTTGATCAAGCCAAGAGATACATATTACATGTCATATTATTATTGATTATTGCATGATGGCATATTTTTCAGTGAGCCCTTGATCTGATACTCCCTCCTGGGGAGAAGCAGACATCATGAAGCAGAAATTGATATCATCAGTTCAAATTATATTGTTACTTCCTCTGACTACAGTGGGTCTGACTGGTAAGTAAAAAACTTCCTTAAACACTTGATTTCCCTAAAACAGTTCCTTTAGAAAAGTCTGAGGCTTTACCTGATCTATCCTGACCATCACTGGAACCTGTACATATTTAAACTGTGTTCTTTTAAAGTTTTGTATGGAGATCTTGAAAATGGCTTGAGTCCTCTTTTCTTTTTATAGTATTAATTTAATGATAATGTGGTGGTGATGATGAAAGGCATTCACTCTGTCCCTGCACTCACTCTGTCCTTGTCACCTTCTTGGGAATTAGCATCATATGAATAGTAACACTATTAGAGATATGGTATGGAACTTGAATGAAGTAAAGGTAAACTTAGGTTGAAAAGCTACATGCTCTTCATGTCAAACAGTATGTAAATTTATGGTCCGTTTTCTTTTTTGGATGTTAATGACAAGTAATCTTAACAGGAAGCATATTAAAAAGTATCAGGATTATTATGGAATAGTCAAATAATTAATGAATACATTCAGTTTGCCAGTACACAAAATATTCCATCCATCCCATTGATTCCTTCTTTTTCTAATTTGTCCCTTCTATAGTTTGCCCCAAATATGTGACAATTTTAGAGTTGTGCAAATAATGGAATTTTGGTTCTATTGCAAAGTTGAAGGTGAAATTTAATTCTAAGATGACCTGAAGATAAAGATTTTGGATATTTTAGGAAAAAGCATTTGATTCCATGCTTTTTAATTTATTTTGGAGATTACTGAACACTTTTGAAGTTTATGTAAAAATAACACTTTCATTTTTAAAAAGAGAAGGAAAAAAATATTAGCAGCTGTTTCAGAAATTTGAGATAAAATACGTTTACTTTTCTGAATGTTTTGACCCTTTTCCCAGGCAGATTTATTTACTAAATTCAGTCCATAGTTTCAAATAATTTTATTTTCCTCAAGCATTTCTTGTTGAATTTGCCGTTCAGCAACAACTACAACAACAAAAACACATTGTCCAACCCTAATATAACTAGCTGGATTTCTGCACTTCCCTAGGTCAATCATACCCTGGAAAACCTAAGATAATAAGATGTCGTTCTCTAGAAAAGGAAACCTTTTCTTGTTGGTGGAAGCCTGGTTCAGATGGAGGACTTCCTACCAATTACACCCTGTTCTACAGCAAGGACAGGTAAAAAGCGGTGAATAAGTAAGTTATCAAGTGATGATTATGACAGAATGAGGGAATGATAATATTAATTTATGAAAGCCATTTTTATGATGATAATCCTTGTTAAACCTCAGATAGCCAACAAGAGCTATGTGAGATGAATGGCTTTCCCTTGGTGGAAAAAAAAACCATGACTACAACAACTACCAAGCCTTCAGCCCGTCCCTACCAAAACTCATCCGAGCTAAAATTTCCCCGGTCTAAACACATACTGGGAAAGATGTAATTTGTCCCTTTTATCAGGAGGCACACAGCTTTTATCTGAATGGCATGCTTCTCTGAGGAGGGGAGCATCAGGTCACCACTGAGGGCCACAGGCTACCTGGGGTCTGTGGGGGCTTCCCCAGGGCAGGCAAAGCAAGGGCACCAGCCAGGGCCCATCCCACCCCCCTGACAGGGAGCAGGGTAGGCTGGGGGCAACCCCAGCCCCAGGCTTTGGGCACCACCCAGGGGACGGGGACAGGCCAAGGCCGGGCTGGGCCAGCATGTCAACCTGCGGGTCAAGGCCAGCTTGGTGGGGCCCGGGGCAGGGCTGTGGGGAGCTGGAGGTCGGCCCTGCTGCAGCAGGCTGAAATGGGGTCTTGGCCATAGGCAGGGTTGGGGGAGGCCGGGCCGTGACAGTAAGGGCTGGTGGTGCCTTCAGGGCTCTGCCAAAGAGCTTTCCCATTACTCTGCAGAGCAAACCCACATCTGGAGCAAATCTATTTGAGAGACTTTACTTCCTCATTCTGCATTCATTGCCAACCTGGTGGTTCACAAAATGGAATAAAATCAGATGTGGGTATTGCATCTCAGAACTTACTGTTTTCGTAAGTCTGTGACTCCCTCATACTGTTTACGAATAAAATGTGTATGTTTATCTACTTTGCTCAACCTGGGCTTCCTTGTATAAGTGCGCTTTCTTCCTGAAAAAAAAAGAGGTCTCAGAACACATCCAAGTAAGCAGGGAGGCTCAGAGATTGAATTTCTTTGAATGAATCCAGTGAGGTTCAGAATAGGTAAGTTAAAGCCTCAGACTTCCCTGCTTAAATTAAGCCAACTCCAGATCATTTGTATTAATTGATCATAAAAGATGCAGCTTTTAATGAAGTTACCACATCAACAATGATCTGAGAGAGATGCTTTCCTTATCTGTAGTGAGCACATCTGTAGAGATTTTATGAAAATCCAGATGTTTCAATCTTGATCAGAATAGAACCTTTTATGAGCCTTTTAAGTCACACCTGTCACAGCCCAGAACAGTCCTGCCTGGAAATGGATATAGATGCTCATCAGTTTTATTAAATCTGCTGAAAACCAGGCGTTGCCAAGCACTCCAGATCTGGGCCACAGTTACCTTTCTTAGCTTATTGTCTCTCAGGTACAGTCCCCTTACTTCCATCTTTGCTTTGTGAACCCAGACAAAACTAGCTGGACACTGAAAGACCTTGTTATTAGTGGAGTATAGAGCATAACAACAGGACTAAAGTGCACCCCTGAGCCATCTCGTCTGGTGCTCTGGGATTGTGCAGTTCTTCACACCTAGAAAAGGCTGTGTACATCACCCAGTTCAGCGTTAACCAAGTACAAAACAATCCCTCCTCTAAAAAAGCTGAAGACTCATCTAAAGGTAATAGGTAAGAGACATGATGATGATCATGTTCAAAAGCAGATAAATGAACACATTGCTGAAAACAAAATAATCAATAAAACACTCCTCTGCCATAGGGCCCATCAGGTTACTTTCCAGTGAAAGTATGTAAAGAAGGTATTTAGCAACTTTTCTTCTTTAGTCAATGTGTTTAATTTGCCTTTTAATTTGCTTTTAAACATTTCTTAAAATTGCCTTGTGCTGTCTCTGGAAATTTCTCTTTTCATTCTTTTGCCAAAATATTCCTATATATAAAAAAGCAGATAAAAGCTTTCATCCTGAACAACTGCAGTAAAAATAGCTTATGATTCAATGGAGCATTTATGGTAATAGTATTTGACACTCACTGAAATGTTTCCCAGAGGTGGGATTATATATAGGCTTAAAGTTGAACATTTTAAACTTCTTTACTGAACCTAGGCCATTACTAGAAAATTATCTACTTTGATTCATTTCCTAAACTTTGAACTTTTTAAATCATTTTATTTTAGTGAAGAAAAAATCTATGAATGTCCAGACTACAGAACGTCTGGTCCCAATTCCTGCTACTTCAATAAAAACCACACTAATCCATGGACAACATATAACATCACCGTAATGGCAACGAATGAGATTGGAAGTAACAGCTCGGATCCTCAGTATGTGGATGTGACCTCAATAGGTAAAGAGGGACGAATGAAATGGAAAAAAAAACAAGTTGGAGATGTCTCTGGTTTTTAATTCCAAAACAAGTAGTGGTGAAAAATTTCTTTCCTCATGATATGAAACTTGCTATGGAAGAGTATTTATCTACAGATGATCTAAAATATGTACCTGTAATTTACATGGAAACTGCATTTTACTTACAAATTAAGTAACTGCATATTCTATTATCATTTTAATCTTAGCTGAAAAATTGGCTCCAGTTTCTAGTTAACTCTAGTATTTCCGTTAGACTCAGCTGAGTCTAGACGGTTTTGTTGGTTCCTAGCATTGCAGATTATAAAACTTTCAAATTAGGTCAAACTACCTGAAGCGTTCTAGACTAAATTTTCCAAATATAAACATCTTTCTGGCTGTTGGCACTGCATTCTTGGGAGGGTAAAAGTAACTGCCTAAGCACTCCACATATTTTTTTTCCAGTGTTTTGTATTCTTAACTCCATTCTGTTTTCTGCATACGCATATTCTACACTGTACTTTTTACCTATGAAATATCTGACATTTTCATTTTGCAAGAGTAGCCTAATGAAATTATGATTTGTATTTCCTTAGCCTGATTCAGAGTGAAGTCTAAGATTTGCTGATAATGTGGTAAATTAGAATCCAGTTAAACATTATTAGGGAGAGAGGAAAAAAAGGCTATTGTACTATACCCTCATAGAAGGGCACAATGATCTGAAAATAATATAATGAAATCACAGAAAGATAACAGAATGGTTAGGTTGGAAAGGACCTCTGGAGGTCATCTGGTCCAATCCCCCTGCTCAAGCAAGGACACCTACAGCAGCTTGCCCAGGACCACGTCCAGGCAGATTTTGAAGATCTCCAAAACCTGGGAGACTCCACAACCTGTCTGTGTAACCTGTGCCAGGGCTCCATCACCCACACAGTAAAGAGGTGCTTCCTAATGTTCAGACGGAACCTCTGGTGTTCCAGTTTGTGCCCCTTGCCTCTTGTCCTGGTACTGGGCACCAGTGAAAAAAGCTTGGCTCCAAACTCTTTGCACCCTCCCCTCAGGTATTTATAGACATTTATGAGACCCCCGCCAAATCTCCTCTTCTCCAGGCTGAGCAGTCCCCGCTCTCTCAGCCTCTCCTCATGGGAGAGGTGCTGCAGTCCCTTGATCATCTTGGTGGCCCTCTGTTGGACTCTTTCCAGTAGGTCCATGTCTCTCTTGTACTGGGGGGGCCAGAACTGGATACAGTACTCCAGGTGCAGCCTCACCAACACTGAGTAGGGGGGAAGGAACAGCTCTCTTGACCTGCTGGCGATACTCAACCTAATGCAGCCAAGAATACCATTAGCCTTCTTAGCAGCAAGGGCACATTGCTGACTCACATTCAACTCAGTGTCCACGGGGATTCCTAGGTCCTTTTCTGCCCAGCTGTTTTCCAGATGGGTGGCCCACATTATGTACTGGTGCCTGGAGTTGTTCCTCCCCAGGTGCAGGACTTTGTGCTTCTCCATGTTGCACTGCACAAGATTCTTGTCAGCACACCTCTCCAGCCTGTCAAGGTCCCTCTGGATGGCTGCGTGGTCCTCTGGTGGGTGAGTCAGCCACTCCCCCTAGTTGTGCGTCATCTGCAAATTTTCTGAGGGTGCACTCTACCCTATCATCCACATTGTTAATGAAGATGTTAAACAGAATTGGATGCGGTACTGACACCTGAGGTATTCCACTCAATTACTGGACTTCAACTTGACTTTGCACTGTTGACCAGCACCCTCTGGGTCTGGCCATTCAGCCAGTTTTTGATTCACCTCACTGTCCGCTCATCCAGCCCATACTTCAACAGCTTCTCTATGAGGATCTTATGGGGGACAGTGTCAAAAGCCTTATGGAAGTCCAGGAAGACAATACCCACTGCTTTCCCCTCATCCATCACGCTGGCCATTTCATTATAGAAGCTAATCAGGTTGGTGAAGCATGACTTCCCCTTGGTGAATCCATGCTGACTACCTCTGATGATTTTCTTCTCCTTCATGTGCCTGGAAATGGTTTCCAGAATTAGCTGTTCCATCACCTTCACAGGGATCTAGGTGAGGCTGACAAGCCTGTAGTTCCCTGGGTCCTCCTTCTTGCTCCGCTTGAAGATAAGTGACACTTGCTTTCCTGCAGTCTTTGGGCACTTCTCTTGATTTCCATGATCGACCAAAGATTATAGAGAGTGGCCTTGCAATCTGCCACGTCCCTCAGTGCATCGTGGGTGCATCCCATCAGGGCAATGGATTTACAAAATGTCCAGTTTGCTGAAGTAT
>VXAL01001508.1:22342-39738 GCA_013399475.1 Chauna torquata | reverse complement strand
GCCGGGTAAAACCACCACACACATTCATTTGATAGCTTATGACAGGAACTTTGTGCTGAGGCTGCGGTCAGAGTGAGTCTTGCTCACTTTGCACTCATGCTGTAGTTGCACACAGAATTTCACGACAGGAACTGACTAATGTGCTAACCTCACACTAAGGTGCAGTGCCATGCTTGAAATAAAATGTGGAGAGCACTGAGCTCCCAAAGGGAGCAGCCAATTAGCATGTTCTGCAATGTGGTCTTGCTGTCATGGGATGAGAGGTTTATTTCCCTTAAATGGAAGAATATTCAGGGTCCTAAAAGGCTTGGTTCTTGTGTGCTGCTTCGTATTTCCTGAGTGGGGAACAATTAGGAAAAATGCCTGTCGTATTACGGAGTCTAAAAATACTCCAATTCTAGGTAGAGCTACTTGTGCTTTACTTTCATATTCATTGATTAGAATGGTAAAGAATAGCAACTTACTCCATTATTTAGATCTGAGGGAGTTTTGCCTTCCTCCAACCCAATTCTGTTCTTTTATCTCCCTATTTTGGGGGACAAAATTAATAAAGCATATTAGAGCACTTTGTGTATTGTGTATGTAATACTGAAATTTTATGATAGGAAGTTTTCTTCTTTTTTTGAGACTCTCTTTGGACACTCTATAAGCAACCCCTTTATATCTAAAGTAGCACCTTCCTGATAAGACATGTCCTTTCCCTGTGTTAAGCATGGTAGATTTGGTACACACTGGGCAGCATGGATTTTGCTGGATCTCATGAAAAAAGTATACATGATGATTTGCAGATAGAAGGAAGAATTTTATCAATGTGACTTTGATACATGCTGATGAAAGAGAGCAGTCACGTCAAGTCAAAACCAAGGTACATCTAACCCAAAACCCCTTTCGTGACCTGTTTCTGGATGCCTGGGGAAGAGTATAAAATAAGGACAATCATGTAGTGATACCATCTCTGAGTATTATCCCCACCTCCAGCAAATTGGGTATTCCTAAGTCAATTGTAATCCTTTTCTGTGTAAGAACTATTGCTAAATTTTCCCCTCCATAATTATCCCCAAGCTGTTTTTACATGTTATGTGAAGAACCTCCTGGTTTTTTTTTGTTCTTTTTTTAATTGCAATTTATTCTTCTAATTTTGTTTGAAGCCCCTCCTTCCTTTATTAGAAGGGATGGTAAACCATCACTGCTTATTAACAAGTTGTCATGAAAGACAAGGCTGTTCTAAATCTCAAGGACTCTAGGTCCTGCCCCATTCATGTGTATATGTGTAAATGCCAAGCATGATCCTTGAGGTAGTTATCAAGTACCTCAGATCTGTGCAACTTTTCCACAGCAAAAGACCTAGTTCAGACCTGTAAAACAAATAAAAGCTTTAAAAACCCTTTACTTTAGGCAGTATTAGCTGTTTTGAAATAGTAGATGTTTAGAACGAGGAAGTTGTTGGAGGAAGAGATTAGCAGATTCCACAGAAGTAGGTATTATACAGTTAATGAGACCACCCACAGCTAGACTGTGGTAATACCATGCCAACCCAACCAGCAATCCAGCTTTTCGCAGGGAGTAGACCTTGGGAGTACTGTAGCACCCTGACAGTGGCAGTTTTAGCAGGTGGGTTGTCCCCCTGCTCCCCACTCCAAGTTGCTTTTTTGTTTCCACAACTTAAATGTATTTAACAGACAATTTTCAGGACAGTGGTACAGTTTTATAGTTGTGGAGCAGCTTGATTTACAAGCTGCACTGCGACTGTGCTGCTGCAGTGGTGTTTGAGGCTTTTTCTAGGTCAAATTGTTGACCTTGGCATGATCCTTGGAGCAGGTCTAAAATAACAAGGGTGCAGAGCATGCAATCTTCCTGGTATCTCTGAAGGACATCAGCAGAACAGGCAGGGAAGTTGTGCTGTCAACCTGCAGTGTGGTTTGGTTGGGAATGCCTCTCACAAGAGCTTGGCTGTCATCCTCTCATGGATCCCTGTCTTGCAGGAGCAGTGCCTCTACCAAGAGTTGCTGCTTAACAGAGGTTGTAGCCATCCAGCACACTGCTAGTGCTGTCAGGGACTTGGCCACTGGGCCTGGTCCTGATCAGAAGCTTGAGCTTCAGCTTGGGACATTTTGTGAAAGTGTTTCAAAAGCTGATTGGGCACTAATGTTGACATTGCAACCTTGCAGTTTCAGATGGTGAGCAGACTGTCACCTTTCCATGTGCTAACTTCCTTAGTGGGTGGAGGTTGGAAATCTGCTTGTTCTGAAACAAACTTTTAACCTGCAAGGTGAAAGTGGGCACTCAAGGATCTGAAGAGCGAAGGGGAGGACTGTGAAGTGATGCGCAGCCCAGCTGCCTGCTTTGCTTTGTGGCGGGGACTGAAGGGAGTTGTCTCGCAGGTCTGCTTTTAATTAATTACAAGAACTGTAATAAAAGATTGACTGTTGAAAAGGGGTTTTCAAGGGAAGATAAAGAGTGAAGGAAAACATTCTTAATGGGACCATATGCATGAGAACAGAGAGCATGGCCTAAGTCTTCTCTGTGATGGTATATTTTGAAGCGTGTTTTCTGGATAGCGGTTTAGGGAGGGTGTATAACCCTTAGCTTTGAAGAACTTATTTTCCCAGGAAAGATGGCAAAGGCCTCAAGAGAAAGCGTTTTTGACTCTAATATTTAGATAATGAGGTGTGGTTTCTTGGATGTTTTTTTTTTTTTCCCATAGGGAAAAAAACAGTGACTGGCCAGCAAGCTTACATTGCTGTCTGCTGTTTTAACAGCAGGATGATATGAGGGGAGGTGGTGATGGGTGAGGGAGACTTGTCTGAATATGAGGGAAGAAAGACATAAGAAGGATAGATGTGAGGAGAGGAGTAGGGGTTATTAAGAACAGGTAGGATTGCAGGTGGTAATTCATGATGTTTGGTGAGACCAGGGATGGAGTAAACCCACCAATAAATGTACAACACCAGTTTGCTTCTAAACTGGGACTGAGGCCCGGAGCTGCTGCCAGCACAGAGAAAGTGGCCTTGGTGGTGACCTAGAAAGTTTTGGGTCATTTTGTTTCAGATAAGTATTAGTGATGCATGCTTAGGATCTTTGAAATGCAGTGTTGTGCTCTTGACAGCTGGCTGTAACTCAAGGGCCCAAAGCTTGTACAGCTACAAGACTCTCAGTCACTGGAGAGCAGCTCGCGCTGACTTATGTTTGCTGCCTCTGGCAGACAGTACGTCTCTAAAGAAAAGCCCATGGAATGGCATCACTTTTCTCTCTGCAAAACCTTCAGCAAAACTGCCAGTTCCTCTCTTGCATTTCACGAATGCTAGCCTGTCATAATATGTCTCTGCAGGAAAATTAATGTGGACGCTGAAGTAGCTGGCGATTTGGTATTGTTAGATGGTGTAGGATTGTGTATAGAGGAGGCAAAGGCTTGTTGGATCATTGTTTTTCGTCTTAAACAGTCTTGAGATGCTGTTTTGGCCACAGCGTGAATGGATTCGGAGTATTTGAGATAGAGGTATGCTTATTGGATAGGTCAGTCCCAAGCCATTTTGTCCACTTCTTCTGTAAACTGCTGGGAAACAAAATCTGTTTTGTTAGTTGGTGCCTAGCACTCTGCAAGCATGTAATATTTCAGGTCAGGAAAACATTCCCTGTGTGAGAATTAATCATCCAGCATCTTGGACCTTTCAAAATATACGGACAAAAGCAAACTGGGCTGTAAAATTGTTATTGGGGCTGGAAACCCTACAGGGGCAGAGGTGAGAGGACTTAGCCTGAATCTTTTATGCATCCATACAGCAGAGGTAAATGGGAGTGAGAGGACTCGCTGGCAGCAATGTATGCGTGCTCCCCTGAAGCTCTGATGGTTGCAACCAATGGTTTGCAGTAGTGGTCTTGTATTTCTTCTGAAACATGTTAATGGAATTCTCTTTAGCTGAGTAAATGCACTTTTTAACCAACTAAAAATGCAGTTACAAAAAAAATGAAACACCTTTTAAAATGTTTATTCTTGATATGTATGTATCGTAGAATCTTTTGTATTATCTCCACTTTGAAAGTAGTTCTGACAGGTATGCAGTGTCAAATAAAGGCATTGTGCATTTCCAATGAACCAAAAATGCACAGCGCTGGAATGTGAGGGTCCTTGGTTTTGTCACTGGTTCTTTGAATTCTGTGCATTGAAGCAAATTTTCAGGGACTCAGTTCTGCACTGTTGAAATGGGAGTAATGAATTGTTAGTTTGCAGTATTGTTGCAGAATATGGTTTTGTTAGTGTGAAACTGCCTTTTGCCATCACTTCTACTCACTGCGTGCAGGAGAATGGACAAAATAATCTTATGTTCTGCAGGACAAAGAGGAAGTCTCTGGGCAAGTGCTTTGCTCCCCACCGGTGCTGGTCCGAAGCTGCAACCTCAGAGTTATCAAGCATTGTACTCTCAACCAGTGTCATTCCCATTTTCTGAACAGTGATAATTCCCTGTATCGTGTTTGCAGGACATGTTATGGTTAATATCCCAGGAGGTCCATATTTGCTAATAACCTCATCAAAAGGGTGAATAATACCAGGAAGTGCTAAGCATCACTAGATAGAAGGAGAGTGCATGTATTGAATAGGTGGGTACCACAAAATAACGGAAATAACCTTACTCCGTTGTTACCTTTTAACGCTTTCAAAGAAGGGAATGTATATATTTATCATTTACATTGAAATATTACCTTAAGGCCTTGGTTAGGACTGATTTCTTTTTAGTAGATTTTGTTTAAATCGTGCAGCACATTTATTGGGAATGCTTCTGCTATCTGATTTAAGGGAAAAAAAAACCGTATACCTGAATAATTGAAAAAACCCTAATTTTTTGTTTTGAAATTTCTAGGTTTATACGGGATGATAATGAGTCAGTCTTTCCATACTACCCAAGTGTTTCTTAGAAACTGAAATCAGGACATCAGTGCTTGTTGTTGCAGCACTACTGAAATATTACCAGTCTCTGTTAGAGAAACTGCCTTTACTATGTTGTTGTTTTCAAACCCGTATGTTTCAGAGAAGCAGAGAGGAGCTGGAGAATAATTTGAAGACACCATTTTAATACAAGCCATCTCAGACATTTTGTATTATCTAAAGAAAGCATCAGGTTCTTTTATAGAAAATCTCTTGTATTCCCATTCAGTTTTCTTCTTATTTCTGCTCTGTAAGTTGTGTAATATGGCTGAAATATTTAGTTGCTAATAGTGAAAAGCCTGTTGGCTATAAAAAGTGTTCAAAGTGAAACATGCAATTGATATTGAATTTGCTGTGATAAGTGTTCCATTTCTTACAGAGAAATTATGAAAGCTTCTGATATCATTCCCAGTAATAGAGGAAGGTCTGTTAGCATCAGGATTAGTGACTGAAACCAAGGTCTTAAAGGCCACCAAGGGAGTAGTAGAATCACTGTCTGAGCTTCTATTGTTGGATTTTAGCTATTAGTGTTTCAATTACTGAAAAAGGAGAGCACTAAAATAGCTGGTTTTTTTCAAACCTCTCACTGTAATGTGTGCGTTTTATCTGCTTATTTAAAAATCAAAACATACTTTCAATAAATGCTGTTGCTTTAAATACACTTAATTCAAATCTATTTATCAGTGTAAATATTTAGTTACCTCATGAAATAGTACTCTCTGCAGTTTTAAAATGAGAGTGATTTGATAACAACACATGCTATATTTTACTTTACCTCAGAAGACAAAACAGACATTCCCTGCAACATCTTTCAATCATTTTTTTTTTGTCATATTTTACTCTGTTAATATATAACAGCTTGGTTGGGTAATAGTAAAAGAGTGCTTCAAATGAAATTATGCTGTTCAAATGCTTCCTGGCCCACTAATGGTATTTTCACTTTTGCTTCAAGTTAACTTCTAACTTAAATTTAACTGTGGATTTTCAACTGGTGTCTAATTTTAATATACGGTCAGGTGTAAAAAACAGTTACTTGTGTGAACATCTTTATGTGCTCTAAAACAAAACATTACACTAAAATTGTGCAGATTGTGCAATTACCATCTGTTTTGAAAGTTATATAAGATTCTTGCTGAAAAACTGAAATTTCAGTTTTTGAGACTGTTGAAGACTCCCACCTATGGTAGCAGCTGCAGAAGTAGCTCAAGTAGAGCTTTTTGTACATGAAATCCACTACTTTGAGCTCTTTTCCTTTTCTTATTGACTGTTTCAAACCTCTCTTCCTGCCTTCCTCACAGTTACTATACCTCAGCTCCACTCACACTTCTCATTGACTCTTCTCTACAGTTTTCCTTTGTGATTTCTATTTAACCTAAACCTTCACAGGAAAAGCCAGCCAAAACAAAACAAACAAAAACCAAAACAAGCAAAAAAACAATCAAAAAGAAATCTAACATGTTTGCAGTCATCACCTTGTTTATTCTGTACATGCATTACACATATCTCCCCTGAGCCTGACGTGGTTTGTGAACACCTTGAAGTAGCACCTGGACTCTCTAGTTCTCTGAAGTTGCACAGTGTCTAATACAGAAAGGCCAGCTGTGGTTGGTTCTTAGACCAATAAAATGCATTTAAGCAACAGAATGCAGCTTCCAGAAAAGCATCTAGTATCAATCTCAAGACTTCCAGGCAGAGAATGATGTCGTCTTGGTAGAGTGTTTGGGTGGCTGAAAGAGAAGTAGTATCATTTCCGATTTAAGTCCTGTTGTCCCTCACCTTGTTTAAGTTTTAGCTGTTTCAGTTATGGGAATGAGAATTTTAAAATATTTTATAATACCCAGCTTTGATAAGACTAACATGGTCCTGTGCTATTCTAAGGAAATTCTGATCAACTGCATGAAATCAGGTTTCCTCTAGCTATAACCTCCTATTCTGGAATAGGTTTATTGCCTTTAAAAATCAGAACTGGAAGGAGAAATGCAGAGCTTACTAATTAGGCAAAGTGCAGTTATTTGCATATAATGAGCAGATGCATGTGGTTAAGAGTATATTTTGTTCTCTTTGCTACCCAGCTGACTTTTCTTTCAGCAGTGCCGTACTGGGTTGAGCTTTTCCTTGCCTATATTAACCTGCTGTAGAGCAAACATCTGTGCCCATTCTTCAGATGACTGCAGCAATTTTTCACTCCAACTAAGAGGTATATTTAATAGTATTATTTTAAAAAAAAAAAAAAGACAATGGTATCAAGGATAAAGTAATGAAGATTGAACTGTATGAAACAAATATATGCTTCTGCATTTGATTTATAGTTAGTTTACAGAAAACAACTTCTCCTTGAGACAAATTGCTATTATCCAATGGTAAATCTTACATCTTAAGAGAGAACAAGAGCTTTTCCTGTTCTTCAGTAAAATTGGAATTGAGTCAAATTTTACATTATGATGGAGACCTAAGTCAGATGCATGTGTGTCCCTGTTTGGACAAACTTTGTTCTTCTGTAGTGCATCTGAGGAGGATAAGAGAGATTTTTATGGCTGCTAATGTAGCCTGGATGGATAATTACCTCTTACATGTCTTCCAGGAGAAAAAAACAAACAGAAAAATCTCCAAAAAACAGTGGCCATAAGATCACTGTAAATGTCTTTTGAGACATTGAAATTCCCATAATAGTTTTTTCTTTTTTTTTCTTAGTGAGCCCAGAGAACATTGTCACGCTGATGAGTTTTAAAAATGATTAGGAAAGACTTTTCAATCAACTCTCACCTTTTTGTTGCCCGTTTTTAGTGTCTCCTTGAAACAAAATGACCTTTCTGTTTTTCAGAGCCTTTTGAAGATATTTTTTTTTCAGTGTAATTCAGGCTGATATGGATCTTTGCATACCTATTTGGCAAGAGGGTGAGCGTTTCTTTGTCCAGCACTAACCTTCCTTCTCTACTTATTATTTCTGGTGAGGGCTCTTTAATTGAAGTCATCCCTTCTGAAAGATATCTCCAACCCAGTTCATTATTGATTTTGAAAGATCTGACTTGTTAAAATTTCCCTGCCAATGAGTTAACCTTCTTGCCTGAAGGTGAATTAAAATAGAGAATGACGTTTCTAATTTCCTAAGTGATGTAGCCAAACGAGCTAACCTAAAGTGGTAAAACGTTAGCTCAGTCTTTTAAAAGGATAAGATCTGTTATTTAGTGTGATGAGCCTCCTTGGGCTGTGTAATGATAGATCTTCACTCATTTGCAGTTGCTTTCTGAAGTGGTTTTTTAAATTAATATTATTTTATCACAAAGAGGATCTCTCAGATTTGTTGCTCTTTCTTGAAGTTCTGTTGTAAAGTTACACCCAGGAATTCAGGTCCAATCAACCATGAACAAAACTCAAGGAAGTGAAGTAAATTATTCAGCTACCTAAACATTTGACCTAACATCACAGCATCATTTCAGCAGTTTTAATGAATTGATCTGAATTGCTTTGCAGATGCTTTTTTCCAAATACAGTTTTGCTAATTCCGGCTGCAGTGGCTTCTTAATAAGTACTAAGTGTCCTAAAATTTCTGCTAGGGTGACTGATAATAAATGGCTATGCACCTGTTCAAATATACAGATCTCTCCCAATGCATAGTTTCTCCTTTAAATCAAACTTGTGTATGGACTGTTCCTTCAACATTTAGAAAAGAAATATTTTGAGGTGGTGGGGGAAAAAAAATTAAGAATTAATATATGCACATTTACATTGTTAAATGAAAATGAAACTTAAGCAAGGAGGTTTAATGCTTCTGGTGTGCATCATAATATCTTAATGTATAATTTTGAATCTTTTCTGCCATTTTGTATCTGTCATGTTTACTTCTATATTCCACTGGGGTTAATAATTGTAAAAATATTTAGCAATGAGTTTTTGAAGTATACTTAATATTTGATGAAATATGAATACACATCACACTTTTAAGTTTATGGCAAAAATCTAGTAGTTGCATTTTTAAACTCCATAGATGGTTTTCATAACAAATTGTTCTTTCTGTTAGTTTTCTGATAAAGAACCACCAGTATGGAATTAAGTAGCCATTTCTAGAAAGGTACAGACTTTCTACTAAATTGTGTAATTCCTGAAACACAAACCTTAACAAATAGCATTTTCTTACTGTCTACTTTCTGGGTGTATCTATTCATGAATTTATAAAGTCTTTTTGTCCTTATCTTCTGATCTAAACTTTGTCATAGTGGGGTGAGAAACTGAGATACTGGAAAATGCATAACCAAATACTTTCTTTCTGGCATTTGTGATATTGATTTGATATTGATATGTCTGTGTTTCACAGAATCACAGAATGGTTGAGGTTGGAAGGGACCTCTGGAGGTCACCTTGTCCAACCCCTCTGCTCATGCACGGCCACCTAGAACCACTTGTCCAGGACCATGTCCTGATGGCTTTTGATGGCTTTTCCCTCTAGGAAGGGAGACTCCACAACCTCTCTGGGCAACCTGTGCCAGTGCTCAGTCACACTTGCAATAAAGAAGTGTTCCCTGGTGTTCAGAGGGAACCTCCTGTAATCCAGTTTGTGCCCATTGCTGCTTGTCCTGGCACCGGACAGGACAAAAGAGCCTGGCTCCATCCTCTTTGCACCTTCCTTTCTGGTCTAGAAACATCAATTCTATTTTCTTCAGCATATGCATGCCTTTCACAGAAGCATACCTGGTAGAGAAAGTATTTTGCCATTTATTATCTTTACTGGATGGGCTTTTAGAATTGTGGCTGGCTTTCTGAAAGACCAGAAATGAAAGATTAATTTCCTTTGGCCCTTTACTTACTGTAACAGCATTTACAAGAAACACCTTGTTCTCTCTTGCCCTCTTCTACTTTTTGCTAAGCCTTTTCTAGGAATCTCTTTCTTGATGAATTCTTTTTTTTTTTTTTTAATCTACACGAGTTCTGTCAGACCTACATGAAGTCAAGATTTCTTTCATAAAATTTCTAATTTTTTTTTCAAAATTTAAAAATTAAAAAAAAAATTGTCTTGGTAAATACCTATACCACATGATGCATATTCTATCATGTTTTCCTTTCTAGATGCTTTTACGTTGTCTGACAAAATCATAGGTTTACAATTTTCTTGAAGACAATGTGGACCTTTTTAGAGGAGGATGGAAAGAGAATCTGTTATCTTTGAGGATAGGAAGATAGTAGTGACATAAAATCACTTTGGAGGATTGTTCAGTGATGCTCGTCACCACTGAACTTTGACAATGTAGGCTAGTTTCCAATGAGGGAGAAAATTAATAGAAAAGACAAAAGTTCACTTCTAGTGTTTGCCTTTCTGTAGAGAAGCATGCAGTTTGCCCCGATGCCTCATTCCTTCTTTAGCCTTGTAGCTTTGCATGTTTGCAGTCATCTAATGCCTTCTCCATCTGTCACTATCCCTTAACTGGAGGGTTTGCCAACATAGCAACTGAGTAAATGTTTCCAAAGCTACGTAATGTGTAAGATGATACTTAAAAAAAAATAAAATAAAAAATTCCCACCCACTGTTTAGGGATGCGTCCGTCAAGATAAAAGAATAAGAGGTATTATTTCCTAGTAGCATTTACTACAATTCTGGTGTTACTTCTTATAAAATGACCTCAGCAAAGTAACTTCAGAAGTCAAAGGAACTACAAGCAATGGAAGTGTTTTTTGTGCTAGAACGGAAGACTAAAGCAGAGGTCCCTGTGTTCCTGTCCTCTCTTTATTTGTTGTATGAGAATAGTTTTAAGAAATCTCCCAGAGATTTCAGATATTCTTGTGATGCGCTCCTGAACTCCTTAAAATACTTGTGTACTTTTAAATTTTTACGATAGTGATCCACTTCGTTTTAATAGCACATGTTGGGTTCTTGTAATAGATCAGTGTTATGATGCCAGATTGTCATGTGCTTTTAAGTGGAAGTCCCTGCTGTGATTAATGGGGAGTTCTGTTTAAAAGGCAAACTTATGATATGGCCTGAGATGCAAAAACTACTTATTACATTAATATTTCATAGAAGTTATTGCATATTTCTAAAACAAAATTTGGAAAAAAATATTTACATAGAAAGGTTTGTGAGATATTTTCAACATCGCAAAAGCAGACAAACATTTACTTTAATACATTTGTGCAACACATTTGCCAGATGGAACTAATATTCACTTTTTGGAATTAATTATTTATCTCAGTTGTGTCTGGAATTAAAATGATCAATTATGAAGTGCTTAAATGAAGCCATTATTTATTTAGCACATAGTGCAGTGACTAGTTTCATACTGTCCTGACTAGCCTTCCTCAAAACTAGTATAAATCTATCCCCATCTGATCTGCAGGGGGACCTGTATTTTGAATAAATCCTCATGGCTTAGTTGGCTTTTCTTCGCATAGTTTTGAGTGCTATGTCTATATAATGAAAGCACCACAATTTTAGGGGAAAGTTGCCATTTAAAAATTGAAAATGGGTTTCACAGGAATTCGGCAAACTGGAGAAGATAATGAATAATAAATAAACAGAGGATATGCTGGGGAGAATGTGTCTCAGCAAGACGTAAAGTCTTACTGCACTTCAAAAGATTTATGACTTGATTATTATTTCAGTCCAATGCATAGGCAATTTAAATAATGAAATATTTAAAGATAAATAAAAATAAATAAAATTGAAACATTGTGTAATGTTCTGTACTTAGAAGAGGCAGTTTTATGAAACTTTGCTTTGCTCCAATGAATTAGAAGAAAACCAAAATGAGGACAGGTATAGAACATTATCTAAGCTGTATTCATGAAGTTCAGGTCTCCTATTTTATTTTATTCCATTACTGGCAAAGAAAACTCTAAAGAATCCAGAGAGATGAGAAACCTTTATATTTGATCCTTGAATAGCTATATTAGCTCTCTTGTGACCAAGGAGGCAGAGTGAAGATGCAGATGAGAAGTATGCATGCTGTGCTCTATGAAAGAGAGCTCTATGTGCTCTCTTTCTGTCAAGAGTGAGAGAGAGGAGCAGTTTACCGTCTTGGCTTCTTGCTTTCTTATTAAAACACACCTTGCGACTGAACAGGGATTTAGGGCCAAACTCAAGGGAAAGATTTTGAGTAAATCACCTGCTTGCAGAGACAAAATGACGGAAAATGTATTCCTACTGCTTTTTACTTCATGCACACAGTTTTTCATCAATACATCTAAATGGGCTTTAAAATTTAATTTTAAATTAACTGCTTTATATAGAAGACAGCGAAGTGCAAGGAGACAAAAATGGCATACGTAGATCATCCAGCAGGCTAGCAGCAGGGCTAGGAGTACAACCTAAATCTCTTTCTGACTTTATGTAACTAAATTGCAGTCTTTTTCTTCTAACCAATTTCCTGCTACCTTGTCTGACATTATTATATCATGCAAGAAGTCTGACCCTTTAAAAAAGTGAGTGCCCACAGATATTACATGTAATTTCTGATGTCTGGCTGTAGTAGCCTAGTCAAATTATCTCTGAAAATCTGTAGCAGTAAATTTCTTCATATCTCAGTCGGGGAGGTTTTTGACTTGTTTGCCCTTGGCTATCGTAAGAAGAGACTGGGACTGCAAACCGCAGGGCTGGCACAAGCACTGTGGCCTGCACTGACGGATGTGCCCCGTGGAAGCGGCAGCCTCGCAACCAGCACGTCTGGCCATCAGCACCACAGCAGGAGGCTGCGATGAACAAGGGAAAGAAATAAAAGGGCAGAAAATGAGACAGAGGCATAAAAATAAAACCATTCACTTGATCTTGACGCTAACTGAAAGAGAAATATTTGGTCCTCTCTTTTTAATGTATCGGCTTGTGTGTACTGAAGAAAATCATGTTTAACAAACAGAATTGCAAAATTATTTGTGATAGAAATGAACTGATTTAAAGTCTCTGTAGCCATGACTTTGCACTGAACTCTGCACAGACATAAACTCTCCTAATAGTACACAGCAATTGGTGCTGCAACACTGCTGATGCCAAAGTGTCATCAAATGGACTAGCGGTGATTTTTCTATTGATCTAATTGGGGTTCAGTCTGATGAGAAGTGAAGGGCAAGCCTCAGTTGGTTGAATTAGTGCAAAAATCTCCATTTCCATGTATAGTCACTGCAAATAGTACTAGCAAACATTTTGAAGTTAAGTGGGAGGTTTTCTTAGTTGTTTTTCAGTTAAAATACAGCAATTTCCACTGAATTTGCTTTGGGATTTGTGAGTGATTTGAATGTAAAATGCCAACAGGGGGAAAACAGTGAGTCTTGGTTCAAAACAAAGAAGAAAACCTCATATTAGTCTATACAAATCAAATCCTCATCTTTAATAGGCAGTGGATCCTGAATCAGTTTTCTCGGTAATTTGTCCCTTACAATTAGATTCTGATGCAGATAGAATTGTGAAAATCTACAGGGACACAAATAATAATTTGTGGCAATGTTATTGTTGCTCAAATAATTATAGAGCTTTCACTATAAAATGTTAATATTTACTCATGATTACAGTCTATAATAATTGGAAGTAACTACAGATTTCACAGATTTGCTTATAATTGGCTTTGCCGTTCATGGGATTTAATTGTTTTGTTTTTTCTTTGCCCAGTGCATAAGAAAAATTAGGCGAATGTGGTATATTTCCTGGTAGCTTTGTACAGAGAAGAAAAAAAAAAAAAGGAACAACATCTAGGAGTTTCTGTTATTTCTAAAATTTGTACCAACGTGTCTACAGTTATGTGTGAGCTGAAAATGCTGGGAAGCTGGGAGAGTACCACGGCAGGTATCATACACACTCACCATCTTCCAACACCCTCTTCAGTCTTCTGCTCTTTGTTACTGTAGGACACAGGCACTGGGCTAGAGAGGTCTTTGGTCTGACCAAGTATAGCTCTCATGTCCTAGGAGGAGACGCAGAGCAGTTTTCAGGTGTTAGTAACCGGAAAACAAACCAAAACTAAACAGACATATGGGAGAGATGCAAGCAAAGGTTAATGAAGCCTTTCATCCAGCTTATGAAGCCTGTATTTATGGGAATCTTGCTGTGTATGGGAATCATCATTTTTGCCAGAGGAGTGTTATCTGGGTTTTCAGCCAGCACTGTAACTTGAGACAGAACATAAGGAGAGGAACACTCTAGTGTGGTTTAACACCACCTCTAATGAAACTAAGAAATGTTCACGAACCAGCTTTATATGTAAACAGACTGTGGACTAAAAGAAACCGTACTCAGTATCTTACAATATCAGAAGTATTTATTACAACATGACTAGAGGCTCAAAGCAATGTAATTGCTTTGTAGAACATAGCAGCTCTATTTCTCTTTAAAGCATGCTGCTTCAATTAAGTATTCTTTTCGTGTATTCATTCAATATTCATTTTGGCTGCTACAGCTGTACTATGTAAAGAAAAAATGAATAGTTAGAGGAACTAATGCTTAAAAAAAAAAAAGGTTTGGAGAAAACTGATTTAAAATCTGAATAATGTTTTCAGAATTAGGTTAAGTTTATGATAAGCCTAAAGGAAAAGATTTTATTACAAGTTATGGCAGCAACACAAAGCCAGATAGTTCTGCGCTGCGAGCTGTCAGCCTTTCATGTTTGCGTACATGCTAGCGTATAATTCAGATTATCATGTTGCACCTCTACTGCAAGCTGGAGGATCTCAGTAGCTTTGGTGTAGACAGTGATTTTCAGGGTGTTATGCCTCTGTGCATTAACATTATTGGGAAGAAGCATGGTATGGAAAGTATGAGCCCTGATGTAATTTATTTAAAGATTCAAATCTGCACAGCCAAAGCAACAAAATAAACATTAAACAGTGACAAATATAAAGAGGTTTGTTTGTTTGAAGTGCTGAACTAGGTTTTCAGACCTGGCTGTCTGGGGAAGAACAACTAGCATTGTATTAAATAAATGAGAAAGTTGAGACCATTTTGTTTCTTAATGTATTTGTTGTAATGTAAAAATGGAAACTTTTTACTCTCTCCTTGTTTATGACATGAAAAAAATATTGCTCATCAGTACTGCAAAAGCATGTGAAATTCAAAATTTTTTTCTTATGGAGTGCACAACCTTGTTTTAGAGACACCAGTTTTCTAATGCACAAAAGGAGTACTTGCTGGAGTAAAATAAGTAAAATTTGGTTCCAGCAATTTGTTAGGTTATAATACATTATTCTAAGTGTTATGCTTTTTGTGATATTTGATGTCAGAGTTTAAACTGGTATTTTTTCTCTTTACGTTTATTTCTTACATGTTGTAGTCATGATTTTATGTGAAATTTCAAAACAGGATTATGGATAATGTTATTTACTGTACCATTAATAGTATCAGGGACGTGTATTTTCACAATGGATATTAATAGGACAAAAATAAAAGGGCTCACACTTATAAAAATGCCTTAATAATTATGTGCAAATGTGCACAGCTAGGAAGATTTCTAAATGGCTGATATTATATACTTTCAAGTTTGGCTTTATCCCTTTGTTTGAAAGTGTGCCCTGGAAGGTTGGGGGAACAATGTGAAATTTGCTTCTTGGATTCATCTATGCTGCTGTATTTTTAATGTTAGTTTTTATATTTTGTTGTTAACCTAGGAAATGCAAACAAGTTGTCCTTCAGATTCTGAAATTACTTAAACTGCAGTGCGGCTTACACTCTCCCTTATACTAACAGGAAATAAAAATTTTGACCTAGGAGTCAAATCATTTGTAGGCATATTTCATTCTCCATTGTCTTCCTCTGAATTATAAACATTGCTGTGTTTTATTCTGTTGAGCATCCTTTCCTTTATCTCCACTCTATATCCTGAATCCATTTTCTTTGATGCAGACACTGCCTTGTATGTTCTTTTCAACCTCAGAGAGAGCTAAGAAAGACAAAAGCATTGAATAGAAACGACAGCCAAGGTGATCCATAGCACTCTGGTAGGAGAGAGAGTGCTGGCACACAGAGCATGCGGCAAGTCCTACAGCACCCAGGGAGCCCTGCCACGGGTGGGAATGATGTGAAAATGAAGGTTTTGTCTATCAGTGTTCTTCTACTGCCTTGGCACTCCCGATAGTATAAATTATCGAATCCGTGTTTCCAAATTCTGCCAGCTTGTCATGTTGGCAGCATCTCAGATTCTGTATTTAAAAAAAAAAAAAAAAAGCTATCTAATTATCTAGACTTACAGCATTTTGCTGTATTACTTGTCATTGTAATAGGCAATGTATCTGTATGAGATGCACTTCCCTGTTCAGACTTTCACAATTATGTGCTGTGACAAAAATATCCATTGCGGCAGCAGTTGTTTTTCCTTTGTCGCCGTAACTGTGTCAAGCAACTATAGATAATATAGGTATACTGTAGCAACTTACACACATGCTTCTCCTGTTTTTAATTTGGCCAAGTAGATCTGTCGGTGATCTTGGCTGCTGCTCTGAGCCTGTTTTATTCTCGGTGGCCTGCTGTTCATTCTGCCTCTTGACTGGCACCGCTATCAGGGGCTGCGGTTTACATTCACAGTCGTCTCCTGAGTCCTTCAAAGACTTTTTGATCTGTGTCTTTTTGACCTCTCTTGAGATTTACTGCTTAGTCTTGAGCCGTATCTTGTAATACCTGTGTCCTTCTGACTCCCAGCCCTGTGTCACCCAGTTAACCTTCCTGGCCTTCATCACAGCCTTCTCATAATACAAAGAAAACTTGAAGTTTTCAATATTGTGTAGGGCTAGCTTGTTTCTAAACTTAAGACAAGTAGATTTCTGCTAATCAGTCTCCCAACAGTCTCTTTAAATGCAATCCTCTCAAAATACTAAAAACTAATCTGCTCATTGTCTTGTGTTGTCCGAGTCTCTCTCTGGCATTAAACTGCTAATGCTACTTACAGACACCAAACCAGTAATGCAAAATGGGTCAAAACAAGTTGTCACTGAAAGTACAGCAAAATTCAGATGAAATCAGTGGTGCAACTTGCATTTGTTAAAAATGAGAGTAACATCTTGCTTGACGCTTTTAAGACTTGCATGATTGTAGGTGTTTGAGTTTATTGTTTGGGGGTAGTTTGGGGCTCGTTTTATGTATTTTTATATTTGTATGGGGAGAAAAGCTTAAGGGATTTTCACATAGCCTTATTTGCTCAGGATCAAAGTGCAAAATAAGTTTTTTTCTCTTTCAAATAATGTTAATTTTAATATCTGAAACAACATTAATATATAAGTACTGAGTACTATGATAGCTTCCTTTGTTCTCAGCTGCAAAGTTATCAGTACTTCGGTGGGATATTTGTCATGATTTTTTGACTCCATTATGATCACTCCCTGAAATTTCAGAATAAACTGCAGTAATGGTTAATTCGCTTCCTTTCCTGCTCCCAAACAAAAATAAATGTTAATCCTTCAGAAGCTTAAGAAGAATCTTAATATTGTATTTTATAGTAATCTGTTTAGAAGACAAAGAATTACAAATGACATTTCAAACTCACTATGACTTCAGTGACAACCAAACAACAGAAAA
>VXAL01001508.1:0-14894 GCA_013399475.1 Chauna torquata | reverse complement strand
GGGGGGGGGGGGGGGGAGGCAGACTTTCCTGTGCTGAGGCTCTGATAAGTGGTACAAGAAAAATAAAGTATAATAGACAGTTGATGACATACTTTCCTTATCGTCTTTATACTCACTCTTGAATCCACTCAGATCAGTAACGCTGTCTTAATTTCAGATGCCTCAGCATACCATATATACGCCATATATTCAGGCTGTAGCAGGGAAATGGATGAAATTCTGTTGCCTGAGGCAGTGAAACAATAGATGGTACAATATAGGAGCAATTCTTCATGGGAGAGAAAATGATATAAATGATGCAGTGGATATTTTGATGTCTAATGGATATAATTTTATGTTGTAAATGTACAAAGGATTTATAATATAATAGTCTTCCTATCAAGTTCAACATAGAATCTTTTTTTTTTTTTTTTTTTTTTTTTTTTTTTTTTTTTTTTTTTTTTTTCCATTTGCATAGTGAAAACAAGAAAATATGGTTAAATGACTCCTGTGAGAAATTCTACCTTGGCTTTTAGAGACCAACCTCTACATGTCATCAGTATATCCATCTGTTTCTTTTATGCTGTGTTCTGCACTCTGTGGTCAAATGCTTTATCCTGTGATTACCATTCCAGAATCTCAAACAATAGAATTATTTTTCAACCTGGGTTGTCAGTGCAGCCAGTAAAAATGATTTTATAATCTCCATCAGTAGTAGCTGTGTTACTAAATAATATAGACAAGTAAGGTGACTGGATAACCTGCCGTGCTCATGTGAAATGCTCCTCAGCTTGAATAGTTCATTTTCAGTGAGTTTTGACTTAAGCAATCAGAAACAATCAGCCCCCTGGCAGCATCACTGAAAGAAGAAGAAAAACCCTCAGGCGAGTAATATTTTTGCAGAGGTAGCAAAATTGGTATAGTATAAAAAGGGTTACAAAAAAATAAGTTTCAGAAGGGTGCTCCAGAGAAAATGATTCTGTAAAGCTGTCAGCAAAACTTCAAAAAGGCAAATTCTCTAGACACATCAGCACACCAGGCACAGTAAAGAGAAGTGAAAAAAGAAAATCAAAGTGTAATTTATACACTATATTGCCTAGCGAACAATACATAGTCTCCCGTGAAGGATGAAATATTGGATTTTGTATTGCTCATTCTGCAATAATGTGCATGTTACATGGCCTATATTTGCTTTTTGTTTCCTTTAGTCTGGTATTCTGGTGCATTAAAAATATTTTAAAATAGAAATGGTGGAGAAGAGAGGATTCAATAATTAAAGCTGACTTTACACAGCCATGGCAGTCATTTTTAACAAAACCAAAACAGTGTTACTGTTAGCGTAGAGGACAGTGCTGATCCTCTGAAATGTTTCCTCTTTTTCTGGTGAAAGTGGAATTTGTCAGAGGTTCCACAGAGAACCATTTGACTAAAAACTGGCAATGTAGAGAAACATAATACGTGTATAGAAATTCACTTTGAGTTACAAATCTGTTTGCACTATTGCAAGTTGTGATGCTTGTGCCTCATGTTAGGCCTATCATTTTCTATTACGATGTATATTCTATTTTTGCTTGCTTCTACTTTGCCAGAATTTTACCATTTGGTCTCAAACATTTCTTCAAAATTGTTTTCCTAAGCAGACTTTTGGGGAAAATTTTAGCAAAAATGTTTTGGCCATTTTTGAGAAGCCTAGGAAAATATTTTGCTTTAGCAGTGTTTTAGCGTTCACACAACCATTTTTCTGAGATGCTTTGTTCAGTAAGATCCCACTGGATTTGGGGAGGGATGTGAAATTTGCAATGACAGGAGCAGGTTATGGGTACAGGCATTTGTAACGGTAGGAACATGGAACAGAACTAGAGTTTCTTCTTGACATATGTTTCTGCACTTCAGCAAAAATTTTGAAATTCACTGACAGAGCACATCAAGTTCCCCTTTAGTGGCTGGTCCATGCTCATGGCGACAGACTGACTGCCAGGAATCAGTTAGCTCAAATGACTGTAAATGGGACTGTATGTAAAGTAGTTTTGCAAGACTATAACTATTAAAACAAAACAAACAAAAAATGGGAATTTCTGCACTCTTTTTTTTCCATCACTTGGATGTAGCGGATTTATCTTGCTTAAGCTGGGAACAAGAAGCTCCTGTTTGTACAGGGAGGAGAAAGGGAGATGAATTAGGAAACAGTCCCTGCCAGCTCTTTGGCTGTAATCCCCAAAACTGTTCTCTTGCAGCAGCTCTGTGGTAGAAACCTATTTGAGAAGCTGAACATTATTGATGATTTGAAGTGAGAATTCAAGAAGCAACAGTAGAATTTTAGTTATATTCAGGGCTTTTATTTCTTTGATAGGAAATCACCTTACACAATAACAGTAATGGGACATAGTGACGGGAAATAAAAGCATCCAGAATTTAAGAAATGCTGAACAGTTCCTGGGCAGCTTGGTTTAGCCCCTTTACGCATTTAATGGTGTAATCATATTTCATTTGTTTTACCTCTGTCCTTCTTAGAGAGTAGTTTTTATTATTTCTTCTTATCCTCCTCACTGATTCTGTGCATTTGTGCAATACCTAGTGAACTATATCCACACCTCGTAATGAATTAAACTCTCTTGGAAGTTTCCATAATGATCTTGTAGCCATGCTTTACCAACTTGCATGTTTGGGAGAGCTCAAGCTTTTATTTTCTCCAATATTTTAGTTGAGGGAAGAGAGATGATAGTAGGGCCAAAATTATTGAATTGCCCTGCTGATTTTGGGCATGCAGTTTGAGAAAAATCGTGCCCAATTTTTCAGGTTACTTCATGTAGACCTGTATCTGCTTAAAGCACGTCTGCTGTATTTGTTACTGGCCGTGAGTCTTAAGCTGGATACCCAGGGACTAAGGAATTAGAGAATGGCTGACTGAGCATTTAGGCTGATGAGCACGTGATACTTAGAAATTATTGGTTGAGAAAGACATAGAATCTGCTCCTCTGGGATGGCATTTTAACTTCATTGGTCTTTCCCAGTCCTGAAACCTCCTAATCCAGTGCTCATCTCCCAGATCATGCAACAAATGCCTCCTAACACTTTATGGGCTCTCACTGTCCTTTTACGTTACTGATTGTGTGAAGAAGGCGGGTTACACAAAAATATACCATAAGCCTGTCACTTTCTTTATGCTATTGATCTGGAGAAGCAGGCAAGTCACCCTGAGGAATATGCTGTCAGACAGAAAACAGAAGAGAGATTCAGGCAAATACTACAGCAGCTGAGTTTGTTGGACCCTGTAACACACCCCTTGCTTAGAAACAACCTTAAAATCATGTTTACTTCTCTGGGTTACTCCGTAAGACAAAAGGCAGAAAGGGTGACGTGTGTGAAGATGGTAGTGGCTATGGTGGAGTAGCTTCAGGGAGGCAGGCTGCAGGCATGTAAGGGGATAGCAATGCAGAGAGGGCAGGCTGTAGAGGTGAAGGCCCATATGCAAACTTTAGCTTGTTCATTGAAGACCTGATAGAAGCACGCGTGTCTACAGGTCGTTTCGTATGTTACTGGAAAGGCGGCTCTGTAGCTGTTTTTGTAGAGGAAGCCTCCGAGCTCACCACACTGTGAGAAGCTGTAAGAGCTACAGTAGCAGAACACCTGTAAATATCACATATTTGGATAATGAGCTATATACACAGTTGTCTTGATGAATTAACTTGGAATTAGAGCACATGCTGTTAACAAATGTAGAAGAGGGAAGAATCTTGGAAGAAAAAGCTCCTGATAACTAAAAACTGCAGAGCAATTGTCAGATGCATGGGGATATAAAAATGTAAAATATTATTAGAGAAACAGGATGCAAACATACTGCTTTCCTACCATTTTTCTTTGTGTTTTTAGAATTTCCATGAATTTGAAAGTCAGAAGCATCCTGCAGATTTTTCACATGATTTTGGTGGAGACAGTAGATTCTGTGGATATGCGTAATACTATTCAATGGGTGTTCCTTTCTGTTCTAAGTACCTGCTCCATCATCTTACTGAAGCTGCTGTTTTGACAGTAGCTTGTCAGTATTGCTCTACATTTGACAGACCATGCCAAAATTTAGATTTAAGATGGAAATGTACATACTGTGCTGAGTAATTGAAACACCAGCAATGAACCATTTCTTTCTCTACACCATATTTTAACTCTTTTCATATAGTGAACAGTTGTTCTGTGGTTTAGATGCATGACATTCATACATTTTCATGGGAAGCATCAAGATTGGATGCCTTTCTAGAATATATTTTTATTCAAATACAAGTAATTGGCCTTACCTAGCAAAATATAATAGCTTGTAATGTAATGAGGGTCAGAAAACATGTTCTGATGATCTCTTCTGGCCAAAAATTCTACAAATGAGTTCTATGAATGAGCTGTAAGTGGAATTTCTACCCTTAATTTAGTAGGAGATTAAGATGCTCAGTGCTATATGGAATTAGGCCGTGAGATCTTTAATAAATATTCTCCTACGCTGTATTTTTATGCATCTTTGCTGCCTCATTGTCAGAGAACGTGTATATTAATTGACTTCAATATGCCTAAATAAATCAATAAATACTCTCAAGCAATATTTTTCTTAATTTTGGACTTCTTTATATTGGTTTCATGTGATAGTCTGTGAATAGTCCAATAAGTAATGAATTAGAATGTTTTATTTGTTTAGAGTTATTTTGTTCTTTCTATTAGGTGACTGCTAAGCATTGTTCTGGGACGTACAGCACTCCCCTGTTTTCTCCATGAGCTTTATAAAGTTATGGTCCAAAGTGTGAGCTGAGAGGTGCAGTATCCCAAGGAATTGGGACTCCACAGGAAGGGATGTCACAGAGTTCTTCTTCACTTTCAGATCCCCAGAACAACGTAGTTAGGCTGATAATAAAACATCCAGTCTAGCTCCTAATATTGACAACTTTTTTCCAAATGTTGGACACTGGAATTGCCCCCTGACATTGACAAAACCAAGCATTAATACAGGGAGCAAATCTAAAGTAATACCTGAAACAACTAATATTAGTAATATAATTTTTAGTATTTTAACTTAAATATTGCATATTTTTATTCACAAAGTTTGGCTTTTTTGTTTGTTTGTTTGTTTGTTTTTTCTTTGCTGATAACTCCATGAATCTAAGTGTTACTTAGGGTCAAAGTAAATGGTAATTAATGCTTTGTAACAAAAATTCTCCCTGGTAAAGGAGAACCCCTTCCTCCACCCCCCAGAAAAAAAGGTTTACTGAGTCATCTATGTGGACTATTGCCAAATAACCTCTTGTACAAATTTTAAAATTATCTATAACATGGGATGTGCATACATGCCACTGTATCATTGGACTATGAAAGATACTACCTCTGCCTAAACACTTCTACTTTCTTGTCTCCTCAGACTTTCATGGTGTCTGTAACAGCACCACAGGAGCTGTTGCAGCTTGTTTGGGAGTAGAATTTCTTGTTGCTTTGCCTGTAATAGCTAATATGTTTTTCCTCGACACAGTAGTTGAAATCTCTATTTTCTTTTCTTTCATAATGTAGGAAGCCTGAGTGTTTTAGTTTTCTTCAAAATTATTTTGGCTGTGCATCTTTGTTGGCAGAATTAATTAAAACTGTGAAAGACTCATGGGAAAATAGTGTTGTGAAAAGCACTTATCTGGGCAGTATTTGAATTGTGAACAAATAAAAGAGGCCTTATTGTTTGTGTGATTCTAACAGCCCATTATACTGTGAGGTACTAACGGTTTCTCAGAACAATGTACAATATGACCAATAATAAACACTACAGCTGTAGGAAAAATGAATCAGAACTATGTCATGAGGGATACTAATTACATTTGCCACTAGGAAAAAACACAGGCATGTATTCACTCGCCTTTGAAGAAAAAAGTGTGTTACAACCTTAAACTGAAACTCTCAAGGATGACTAGACTTTACATCTTACGTTTTATATCTTCACAGTAACTCTTGGGAATCATCTAAACTCTGGATTTAAATCAGCTTTCTTCTATTCCTGCTGTCTAGCACATGCTCTTTAAACAGAATTTTTTTTTCATTTAATTTTATTTATGAGAAAATAAACTGGCTTTTCTTCATACCAAAGGGTTTATCCCAATATATTTCAAAATCCAGCTATACCTGTGATGCAAGAACAGTAGAGAGTTTGTGTTTGATTGTGTTATTTCAGTGGTTAATGCATCCAACAGGCTGTGTGAACTCTTTGAGGAGAACACTGCGTAGAAAATGTAATATCTTGTTGTAACATATTAGGACATCGTGTTTGTTTCTTGTCTCTGTATGTTATGCTCTGTGTAAGTAATAGGGATTTTGGAGTTCTCTTAAGGTTCTGTGGTGCTCAAGTAAAGAACAAGGAGGAGACACTACATCAGCAATATTATGATCTGAATTTAATCCCAAATAACACAAAACACTGTCTAAGCTCAGCATGAATATTGCTGGGTTTCCTCATGCCTCCTGACCAGTAGAGTGATCATTCAAGGTTGCTGTAGAAAATTTCACATGTGGATATGTACAGTGGCTGTTAGGAAGAAATTCTTCTCTATGAGGGTGGTGAGACACTGGAACAGGTTGCCCAGGAATGTTGTGGGTGCCCCATCCCTGGAAGTGTTCAAGGTCAGGCTGGATGGGGCTTTAAGCAACCTGGTCTAGTGGAAGGTGTCCCTGCCCATGGCAGAGGAGTTGTGCTAGATGATCTTTAAAGGTCCAGATCCCTTCCAACCCAAACCATTCTATCATTCTATGATTTCAAAGGTTGATTTGACCTTTAGGTCAGACCCAGACTATTTCTGTGAGGTAGTTCTGTTAAAGGGCATGAAGATCTTGGCTGTAAGTCTGCTCACATGTAGCCAGATTTCCCAGTGGTGTAAGTCTAGGCTTTTGTAGGATGCGATACTAATGAGCAATGTGGTATTTGTTTTAGTTCTTCACTGTAAGGTTACAGTCACAAGAAGTAGGTACAGTCTTTGGGAAGTATACCTTACAGTCTCATTTCTTTTAGCAATCTACTGAAATATAAGCAAATCTGCTGAGGTTCTCTGTATTGAGAAAAGTAAAACACTATTGTATTCAAATACCAGTTCATTTTCTTCATTGTTTTAAGGATTCCTTGGGAGATGTATCGATGTTACTGTGTGTTTGTGTGTGTGTGTGTGTGTGTGTATTTTGGTTTTCAATTGCTAAACTAACCTTTAGTTTTGGTGTTCTCTAAGCCATTTGTCACCACTCCGAGTCTTTCTGCAGACAAGTTTGTTTGGTCGAATGGGCTTGTGTATCAGTGGTTTTCATCTTGTGGCTGATGGAAAAGATTCAATACCATTTTGTTAATGATGCAATGTCTCATGAGATCAGCCAGGACTCAAGAGAGAGACTCATGGTTCCCGATCATAAAGCTGGTGGAGAGAGATGCCTGATTGTGTGCAGGACATGCAAGGCTGGGACAGGCTTAAATTATTCTGCACTGAGGGAGTGCACGATGTTTTCTTTTAGATGCTAAATAATCTTTGCTTTTATTCCTTAATATGTAGATGAAGCCACTTTAAAACCTGTTAAAGGATCTTGGATTTCTTAATCATGTTGATTGTGCTTTGATCTGAAGCATTCAGAAGCAGCTCCTTTCTTCTGCTCAACTACTGAACTACCTCATGTCATACTCAGTATGGGTTTCTTCCTGTCACGTAGCCTAGTTTTTGATTATGTCGTAGAATCATAGAATATCCCAAGTTGGAAGGGACCCACATGGATCATCGAGTCCAACTCCTGGCTCTGTACAAGACCACTCAAAAATCAGACCATATGTCTGAGAGCATTGTCCAAATGCTTCTTGAACTCCGGCAGGCTCGGTGCCGTGACCACTTCCCTGGGGAGGCTGTTCCAGTGCCCGACCACCCTCTCAGTGAAGAACCTTTTCCTAATATCCAGCCTGAACCTCCTCTGTCACAGCTCCATGCTGTTCGCTCTGGTCCTGTCGCTGTCACCAGAGAGTAGAGATCAGCACCTGCCCCTCTGCTCCCCTCGTGAGGAAGCTGCAGGCCGCCATGAGGCCTCCCCTCAGTCTCCTCTTCTCTGGGCTGAACAATCCAAGTGACCTCAGCCACTCCTCATATATCTTCCCCTCTAGACCCTTCACCATCTTTGTAGTCCTCCTTTGGACACTCTCCAATAGTTTCATTTCCTTCTTATACTGTGGCACCCAAAACTGCACACAGTGCTCGAGGTGAGGCCACACCAGCACAGAGCAGAGCTGGACAATCCCTTCCCTCAACATGCCAGCAATGCCGTGCCTGATGCACCCCAGGATACGGTTGGCCTTCCTGGCTGCCAGGGCACACTGCTGACTGATGTTCATCTTGCCATCGACCAGAACCCCCAGATCCCTTTCTGCGGGGCTGCTCTCAAGCCTCGCGTCCCTCCACAATTTTCTGTCCAAGTGGTTTTTTCAGTTATGGTTATTGGAAAACTTTTTTTCTCCGTACAGTATCTCAATTTTGTCAAATTTGGCACAAATTTTTTGACCAGAAAAGGTCCACTAGGAACAATTTTCTCAGCAACTTTGAGCATCTTTTACCCCGAGTAGGGTGTAGTTTCTGTCCTAAAGCAGAAAAATTGTGTATATCATGTATTTTTTTTCTTTTTTCTTTTTTTTTTCCCCACCTTTCACATAATAAGAACATAAGAAATCTCCTAGTGAATAATCCCCTATGGTCTGTCAAGCCCAGGATTGTCTCCAGGTCACTGTCTCTAGCAGTGGTAAAAGAAGATGCTATTTAAAGACCAAGCATACTGGCTACTTCTTTTAGCCCGTGCCCTTCATATTCCTCAGTATCCAAAGTTAACGTATTAGCGATGATGGCAAGTATATCACTGTCTAGTCATTTTAGTATCCATATATTTTCCAAAAATGTGTCCAGCCCCTTTCTGAACCTGCTGACACTGTCTGTCTCCAAAACCAAGGTCTTCTGTTAGCAAGATGTAGAAGTACTCTGCCAACTGTGTATAAAGTACTTTCATTTTTTTTAACAGTTCTCCTGTTAGTCTCATCAAGTATCCCTAATTCTAGTATCATGAAATTCTGTTAATACCAGTGCAACACAATGTTGAATGTGTACAGCAAAGTTTTGTATAGCAACAAAATTGTCGTAAATGTTCGTTATTCTGGTTGTTTTTTTTCTTCTATTAAAACAACAAGAAAAGAACCTTTGTTGTGTTGTTTATAGGAGTGGTACTGAACAGAGCATTTCATTGTGCCATCTGCAGTGCAGATAAATCTTTTTCCTGTCTGACTACTTTAGAAGCCAGAATTTTATTCCAAAACAGACATGATAAATATATTTATATTGTAATTATAATTATAATTAAGGAGGTGAAATTATGATCAGTTTAACTGTATTTTAGCTTCTCTATTGTTCATTTTCCTATTGTGAATCAAGCTTTAAAGTAGAAATAAGTTAGTTAGAATATAACATTTAAAAATGCAGAGGCATTTAGAAGGAGAAAATCTTGCTGACAACCTGTGTAATATATGAATGAAGCAATCAAATGGAAGATGAAAATGAAATGACAGCCTTCACAAGGAACAGGAAATTAAGGCAGTGGTTTCACTGTAGCAGAGAAGGCTCTATTTTATGGAAAAGTTTGTTCCTCTTTTAGACCATGAGGCATTACTGTGGCAATATACGAGCTGTTAACAAAACAAAGTGTTAATGTCCAAGTATTCAATATATATGACACTGCATTTTTAAACAATTTATGGTCTGGAAATGAGATGATATCGACTGCTTGATTCTCTTCAAAAACATTGTGTAGACAACTCTGTTATTGATCCTTCACTTCCTGTGTGTTCCAAGAAAAATAATTGAGTATACCTAAAAATAAAAAATAAGTGGTGAAAAATTTTTCTCTTTTGTACTTCATATATATATAGAAAATTTAGATTTTAATATTGATCACAGACATGTCAATGCTGGTCATTTCTAATGACAGTAAATCTTACGTATCTGTTTTGAGTCAGTTTAATAAAATGCTATTTTGCCTGATTTTCTGAGACCATATACGTGTGGTCTGGAACTTAACAGCTTTACAAATGTATGCTGACTTTGCTTGTTGCAATGGACCACACTTTTGTGTAGGAGTTCTTGTCTGTCTATGCATATGTATGCTGAAAATTTTAATGTTCTCTTACTACAGCTTTTGCAAGCAAGAAAAGTTGCCAATTACGTTCCAGTCCTGTGTGATCACTAAGGAGTGCCAGGTGTCAGAGTGGTCAGAATGGACCCCCTGCTCCAAAACCTGCTTTGATATGACAACCCCTAAAGGGAATCGTACAAGATCACGGACCATTAAACAGCTCCCTATTGGCAGTGAAAGTGAATGCCCGCAATTAGAAGAAACAGAGCAATGCATTTCTCAAGGAGATGGTGTAGCACCATGCATTACGTAAGTTGGTTCATTTCAGTTCTCCCTATACTAAGATGAAGAATTTCAATTAAGCATACAAGGCTGGTAATATCGACCAAATAGTTATTAAAGTATTGTTGAAATAATAGGTTTGATTTTTATATCCTTTCATGTTCAGTGCTCTCCTTAAAAGCCTGGAGTCTGTAAATTGCAACTATTATGGTGAAATCACTTCTTCCTTTGAATACAGAAAAAGTAACAAATACTTATTTTTCATTACTGTTCATTTTTAAAAGAGAACTTGCTTGTGTGTACACAGGCAGAGTCAAAAACATAATAAATTAATTGCATTAATTTGTCAGTAATCTTCTCCCTACATAACATTTCTGCCAGTATCATTTTCTGAAGTATTATATTGGCAGACAAAATGCTGAACATAGGAAAGAGCTGATAAATATCTGTTTAACATTCAGACTTTTTAGTAAGACTCTTTTGAGCACAATAAAAGCAGGACTGGGCCCCATATGGGAAGTGGGAGAGGCTAACGCTGGCAGTAAACAAAATAACCCTGTTTAAAGTTTAGGAGAAATAACAGCAGGCACTTTAAATTCAAGAGATTGCTGTAATCCTTATCAACAAATCGAGATTAATATTGAAGTCCCAACTATGCTTTTTCTTTATCAGACTAGCAAGAGGGTCTGGGGAAATGTCATTTGATGTTAAGCCATTTTAAAATCTACATCTTTGACTGTGGTACATATTTTTCATTTAAGAGTTGAAACGTCATCTTTACCCATCTCCAAGCCACATTGGGAAGTGATTCACTTGATTTAGCTTTAAAGTGCTTGTTGGGTAAAGAATTCTGTGGCATTTCTTGTGGTTCATAATCCTGATTGGGATTTTAACTTGGAGTCACAGATTTTCTTTCCTGTGCATTCACTGATTAGAAAGCTCACAGCTTCTTATCATTCATCAGTACCCAGCAGGGATGCTTCAGCACTGCAGAGAAACCATCTTCCTTTTGACAGTGAAAAAGTAACTTACTGAAATGATTTCTGTAATAATAATAAAAAATAAAATTATACTTTTATCTTGATATTCAGGAGAAACTTCTGTGTCTCTTATCAAAGATGAATTAGAGACTTTGGGTTTTGTTTTTTGGGGTTGGGTTGGTGTTTTTATTTTTCACTTCCCTTTTCTTATGTTGCTCAGCATGCAGATTTCTGTAATATTTTGGTTTTGTTTCATATAAACTGTCTAGCTCTAAACAAATGGTGAGAGTCACTATCATTATAGTTAGCTTATCTGAACACAGACCTATCTCTCTCTGTATATGAAGTTTTTCTTCCCTTGAATAAAATATTTATATGTGCAGTATGTTTCAAAAGTTGAACAGGAAAGATGTTCCCAAAAAGTAATGACTTCAAAAGTCAAATAACAGAGGAAATATTTCCACCTCCATAAAATATCAAACTTAATGCATCTCTGTGTACAAAGAACTGTGGGGCTCAGGCCTTTTAGAAAATGTGTAAAGATATTAAGGTGTTTTAGCTTGTATAACAATGTTGTGTAAAAGGGCTTCATGATTTTTGAAAACCTAATTCACCCAATTTGATCCAGGTATGGCTGGCGGACCACGGAGTGGACAGAATGCCGTGTTGATCCTCTACTCAGCCAACAGGATAAAAGGCGAGGAAATCAGACGGCACTGTGCGGAGGTGGCATTCAGACCCGGGAAATGTACTGCGTGCAAGCTAATGAAAATCTCCTCTCCTATTTAAATACGCTCAAGGAAAAAGAAGGTAAATTTGATTTACTTGTAATTGAATTAGTGTGAAATCAGAGCACTTCAGCATTCCAGTGCTCCTTGACAGCTGTTGTCTTTTGTCATGAGTGCCTTGTTACATTACAGGTTACTGTCATCAGAGCTTAAAAAAACCTAGTTCGGATGAAAATATTTAATTGCAGGAGCAGACATTTCATTCTCTATGCTGCAAATATTGGTTCCTACCTATGAATTACTTTTCCTTAATATTTACTGAAAAATATTGTCTTATGTGAGGGATGCCTGTCAGTAAGAAAACACGTGGGAATGCAGGTCAGAAATCCTAGTTTTGGTTCCTTCATCTACTATAGATTTCCTCCTGTGTGTCCTTGAGCTGTGTGATGAACCCATGAGGTTTGATGTGCAGACAGAATATGCCAATTCTGGAATGTAAACTCAATATAGAAATGTGTAAAAATGTGACTACATTTCATTCTCAAGAAACTGATTTTTCTTTTCTAGATTGATCAAGTTCTTAAGTCACTTTCAAGACTTTAGACCAATATAATTTTATGGGTTTGTTTCCCAAACTGAAAGAGAGATTATTCTTTGTCACTGTTGCAGCCTGTAGAGCTTCATAAGAAAAGAGAGGATAGCTTAGGAGAAACATTCTTTAATTAGTTTAGCAATATAATTACTGAAGAAGAAAACTTGAGTATGTTATGTTACTTCTGCATAATAATGCAGCACAATAAATTTAGAAATGACAGTGACTTAAGCTAAATGCACTTAGCTTGTTAATTAAATTTCATCTATCCCCTTCTGTAGCTGTTTTGTACAAACATACAAGAGTATAAAAACAAAAACAAACAAACAAAACAAGCAAACAAAAAAGAAAAAAATACAGCCACATACTCCAGGAAAAGGAACATTCTTATGAGAGCCATGTGTAATGCAGCATCTAGAGCACAGCTGAGCAAGGGCTGGGCTAGTGAGGTTTCTGCTGAGGGTTAAAGGCACTCTCCAACAGTTTGTGGGGATTATTACCTCCAACATCCCTTTCAGCACGAGTGCTTGCACCAGTAGGGCCCCACATCTTTATTTATTGAAGAAGGAGTTTTCCAGCTGCTTCATCTAATACAAATAAAAATGCCCAGGGACTTGCAGTAAATCGCCTCTGCGGAACAAAGTTTAGACACCCCTGCCTCAGAGTAAAGGAGTAAAAACTCTCAGCTAAAGAGAGGTAACAATGAAATCCATGGCAGCTTACTGTTCAGTATGGTGATTAGGATTTGGGTAGGCTGTGAAGTCTCGCCAGCTTAGGCGGGCGTGAAATCAACCCTTATCAGAGTGTGACAGGAAGGCGTGGAGCCCATCCAGAGGTAATCTCTGCAGGCCCCTGAAAGCTGATTAAAATGTAACTAGTCTTTGGATGCATAAATACAGGAACAATTTTTCAAGAGCTCAAACTCAGAGTGAAGCGGATCTTTGCTTAAAAAGCATCTCCGGGGTATTTCCATGGGAGTGGGCAGGTTTAAGAGGTGCTGCTTCTCCTCTCCTCCCTGCACCCCTCACACTGTAGATTCGGGGCAGGCCAGAGCTGCTGCAGCACTCCCAGGCCTTCCATGAAACACACAAACCAATGCCTCTTAAAACAATACAATTTAAAAACTAGGAGAAATTTGAGGATAGGACAAAACCGGGGAGACACGTACCAGTGTTAGCTGTAGGGAAACGCCTTCATTTCAGTGCAGTTTGCTGTTGGTGGTAGTTAATGCTGTCTCAGTAAGGCTGCTTTGAAGACCTCCATTCTTGAATACTCATGGTGGCGTTTCCCTGTTATTTCAGAAAGTCAGTCACAGAGCAAGTCGAAGGCTAGTGCTGCACCTCAGCTATCGATCACTTTTGAAATAACAGGTAGGTAAATGAAGGCCTCTGACCTGGCCTTTCAATCAAAAGTGTGCCAAGAAAACAATGTCCCTTTTGGGGGAACTATGTTGGCTGTATGTGTATAATTGACATGTTTATATAGATCTAAAACAGTTTAATGAATTTGTGCATCTCAGAAAACTGAAGAGCAATTTGGAAGTGACAGGCCTGAACTTAAACTAATGAAGTTCATTAGCTAGCTAGGAAGCTCAAACAATTCCCTGTGTTCACTCCTGAACCATTTCAGCAAGTGACTGATGTGCCCTTCAGTCTGAGCTCTGGGAATTACTTCATTGCTATTTCCTGTCCTTTTTTTTGGATTTAAAACATTGAGCTAGGGCTCCAGTATGAATGTTAACTTTTAAGACTTGCCTGAACCAGAATTTCCTATAGCCTTCCAATCTGTATTATGCTTATCAGAATTTGTAAATGTAGACTCGAGGAAGGAGAAGGAGTGCAGCGTGTAGTAATTAGACAGCTGACAATCAAGATTCCTGGAGGCCATTGTCATTCTGCCATCTACTTGCCACTGACTTTAATTATTCCATCTCTTCACCTGTCCATTTGACTGGTCTAGTCATGAAGCTTCTCTCACAACAAGCCCGTGAGATAGATTGTGTCATCTTTTTCCAAGTACTTTCGAAATTCACGGTGTAGAAAGAGGATGGGAGGAAAGTTCCTTTATGAGTATAAATCTATTCTACATCTGCCAACACACACTCCTTGTCCAGTTAAACACAGAGGAACTGCTAACATACATAGAGTTTTGTGTTTGGTATTGGTATTCAGGATTGGGTCCTGAATTTTTGAC
>VXAL01001507.1:91373-141987 GCA_013399475.1 Chauna torquata | reverse complement strand
CTTTTTTTTAATTTACTATAGAAACCTAAATAAAAAAAAAAAAAAAAAAAGGTTGAGTCTGTTAGTGACCCAGCTAGCCTAACCATTTACTGTTATGTTGTCAGCCCCTACTACTAAAAGTCTTTCTGCTTAGTCACTATTTTTTGGTAAATACTTCTATTCCAAGGTGAAAAGAAAACTGGAATTTTTAAATATGAATGTAGTCATTCAGTAGTTTCTACTATATATTTCTTAATCAAATCCTAATGTTCCAAAACCTGAATTTTCCTCACTGCTAACAAATAGGCTCTGTATGTACTAATGTAGTTTTCATGTATTATTAGTATATGAAGATTTTGATTAACTAGTACCAAACACTTGATCAAGAGAGTGTCTTTCTACAACATCATTTTAAGGCATTTAATATTTTAAATGTGTTACTGTATTTAAGGAGCTTGCATGTGGATTGCAAAATTTAAAAATAACTTTAAGAAATCAAATCTGAGCTTAATATTAAAATTATATGAGTGAGTTATTTTGGATACAAGGTTAATCAAAATAGATTGTTCTAGCCTAGCTTGTTTGCTGTCCACTAGAGGACAGCACTGCTTTTGTATCAGAATGCTGTAAAGTGAAAAATATATGCTGCATTTTCTTTGAACAACAAACAGGAACCTTCTGAGTCAGTTGGTTAAACAGAAAACATTTAATACTTTAACTGGAGAACATCTTTGATTTGAAAAATCTATAAGCAGGTTTAATATTTTAATATATTTTTGTAAGGTGAATTATTTTCTTAGAGTTAAAAAAATTTTTGCAAATGAAAATTTATAGTCTGTTTTAAAAAGGGACTGTATGTAATTCTCATACTTACCATATTAAACTTCTGATTATTTAAGGAAAATAAAAAGAACAGAATAGATGAGAAAACAAAATAGATCAGGTATCACAATTGTAGCTTTCTAGGTGAGGAGCAAATAAAGTGATTCAAGTTTTTAGCTTATTGAAGTTTTGGGAAGGAGATATAAATACCTCCATATAAGTTTTTAAACTGAAAGGAAATTTTGAGGAAGAAGCTCATGCAAGACCTTTTTGAACATGTGGAGTACTGCTGTGTACTGGACAGTAAGTTCTGAGGACTCATTTGCATTTATGCATTTTTGTTTGGAATACAGTGCAACTGCTTACTGGTAACAAACTCAAAATCTATTTTAGAAATAAAATTTAAAATGGTAAAAATACAGTACATATTTGAATGTAATTTATTTTACAATTTCACAATTTCATTAAACCCCCAAATAGTTAATATTGGGAATAAGTGACATTGTGGTAATGAATCAGGTATTTTCAGCAATTTATCTTAAGAAAAATGTCAAAAATAGCATGAAATGGTCTTGAAAACATCTCAAAGTATCTTTACATGATTTTTAATGCAAATATTAATCAAGTTTTATGACTAATAACCAGTGTTAAACAAGTTTTTTTTCTGAGAGGTTAAAATCACCAGGTTAAGAAAAAAATGTTTCTTTTTTTTGAGTATGTTTCTGCTTTATTTCATTCAGCTTACTGTATTCCCAGGTCAGAATTAATTCATATTAATGCTATTCCAAATACTTCTTTTTTCATGTTCTAAGGCTTACTCAGAGAACCTATACACATAATTAGTAATTTAGCCAATTTTGAGATCAAATGCTGATTATAGAGGCAAAGCTGTACATCCTGATGACTCAGAGTACTGAAACTATTTTTGTTGTCCATGTGATACACTGGAATGTACTTCATAGTTGTTCATTCTTATATTTACAAATTGGAGACTAATTCACAGTAGTATTTTTTTCCTTTGAGTATATTCATTGCATAACTTGATTACACATTTGTGAACTTTGGACTAATCATTTGTCTACAGCTAGGGCAGGGCATTTTGTGATCGTCTTCCTTACTAATAGGATTCTGTCTGCTTCAGCAGGCAGTAATTGAAGGCTTAATGTGCAAGATTTTAAAAAAAAAAAAAGTTTTAGCCTCCATGTGCCATTGTGACTGCTTCTGGTAAGCAATAGAACTGAAAAAGAAAAAAAGTTTAGCTTAAATAGAAGAATCAAAGATATCAAAGATGAAGAAGAGTGCCCGACAGGAGAGATCATGTGTTTTAGTGCTTTTGAATTATGTGTCACAAACGCTGCTCTGCTGTAAACAAACGTCCTGGTACTGTTGAGCTGTAAATTCACTTTTTCAAATGCTGACTTTTAAAGAGCAGATTTTTAGGGTGAGTTACTCTGTTACTCTCTATTCCCTGGCTTGGAATTTTCATAATCTTTGCAAATAAAAATACCTCTCCTGCAGATTGCAGCTATCTTCTGTCTACAGATAAAGGGAAAATAACTGCTAGTCTGTAGTTAGGCTAGTCGTTATTACAAAGCCAGTGTTTGCCAAATGCTGTCACATTGTAATATCTGGTGCTCTGTTTTTCCCTTTATTAGGAATTCAGACTAACTATAAATAAAATGTCTTTATATGACAACCATTAAAAAATCATATTTTCATGACCAATGTATTTGATTTTTAACTATTGAAAGGCTGAATGATTTTTTAAAAATATACAGTGCTTTACTGATGTTGATTTAGAATTTCATTCTTAACATATATTTTCTTACCCACTGACAGATACTATATTTCTGTAAATCTATGAACTCCTCCTATCTTTTTCCATGTCACATAGACTCTGAATATTTAATGTACTTTTTAAAAAATATATATTTGGAAAAACTTAGAATAAGAAAATATATTTCACATTCTTATATTTCTACTCTGTCTTGATTTTTTTTTAATGTGGAAAAGATTAACAGCTGGAAATCTTTCTGGATATTTTTAATGATGCAAAAGCAGTTTTAGAAGTAATGTCATAAATAAAACTAGCAAATAACTGCAGTATAACAGAAAACAGCCATCTTAAAACTATTAGTAGATACTTGGTTCTGTTTTCTGAATGGTTCTTTCATTTACTTTGCTTTTTCATATTCACTGCTGCATCCTTTGTTGCAATAGAACCATGCTGATACTATAATGTCTTATGCCAAGAGTTGCCCAAAGAACAAATTCTCTATTTTGGACCTACTAACACCCAATTTACAAGTTAGATTTGAATGTTTGACAGTGCAGTTTCCAAGGCTTGAGTCAGACTATGGAGTCTGATTGTTTTTAATATCTTTTTTCAAATATTTGGGTTCAAATTCTTACTTTTAAAGCAATATCAACTTTCAGAAAAAGTAAAAATAATTACTGACCTCACGGGGAAAATAAAAGCTGTTCTACAGCTTCTCACAAAGAATAAATACCTCCAATATAGGGTGATTATTTTTTGCTGCTGAGAGATTTTTAATGGCTTTCTGGTCTAACTAGGTGAGCAGAGCACATGTATCATAAAATTCTTGTGGGCTTATAATAAAGGCAAACATATACAATGCAATAACATGTGCTTAGTCTAAAAATCAGACACTACCCAAATTGTTCAATGACAGTATTTTTAAAACATCTGAATAATTAGCAAATCTATTTTACTGATCAAATCTTGTAACCAAAAGTCAACAGCTTCATCCTTTAATTCACTGTGCTCAGCTTCAGCAATTGAATAAACCTATTTGTGTTACAACTGTTTTTAGAAACTTCTTCCCCATTTTAAGGAACAGATTTCAGTTTCCAAAGTTCAAGAGTAGTGGTAAACCCATTCTGTCGTGGTTCTTCTATACACCTTTTTCAATGGTGAACAGAAGTCGTCTCGTTCTGTTCCAGTTCTTTTTTCACAAAGTGACTCTAGATCGCTGACCATTGATACAAACCAATTAGCTGATGCTAGTTATGCATACTAACACTTTGTGTAGAATTATCCAAGTATCAGACCCTTCACGCCTTGCAAACTACATAAAAACTCACATTTAATTAAGTGTTCTTCTCAGAGGTATGGAAAAGCAATATTGATCACATATCAGATTTTGCAAATAACAGTTGTGAAAATATCAACTCATCTCTGGTGCTTTGGGCTGCCCTGGCTTTCAGGGAACACCAACTATGTATCACTTTCAGGTTTTAATAAAAGAGGGTAAAATCAAGCCTTGGGGCTATGAAACACAGCAGGAGTGCCAACTACCAACCTTGTTATGTGCATACTCAGACATAATCTGCTTTTGTGTTGTCCCAAGACACAACTGTTAAGTAAATAAAGTGACTAATAAGACTATTGTTTATATAATTATCCCCCTGTCAAAATCAACAAGAGAAATAGTGATCTTTTTCTCTGCAGTGCAAGTAGACAAGATCATTGATATAACTAGCTAAGTAGTTAATTTTTATAGTAGTGATGTCATTTCAGAATCTCCTATTAAAGGGAGAGGTCTCTGAATGTATCTGTAATCCGGACAAAAGAAATAGATTGACCTGTGATGGGTGACATTAGAGAAGTGCCCCATGTTTCCTTAATTAGTATAATGTGTTATGAGATTTTGATATGCTTAGTTTAAAAAGAAAAAAAGACAGAAATTACTTCTCGTTTAAGGAGAACCTGCTTCCTGCTTAAGTGGCTAATATTTTAATTAAGTCTGGAGTGAAGTTTTTTGAGTATCTCCTGATAAACTCCCTCCTTTATGTTGATGGTAATTAAACAGATCCCTAAGGGCCTGGGCAGGCGCTTTGCGAGGCCCATGCTAATTGTCAGACATGAGACACTGACCAGTTGGTTTGCTCTTGAATAGCCGACTGCGTGCTGTCAGCCCAGCAGTTTTATTTTTCTGCATTGTGCGCTGTTGTCAGGGCTAACTGGGTCCTTTTGTGGCTGAAGATGTTGCGCAAATTGAGGCAGATGGCTCTGGTTCAGACACGTGTCCTTCAGCGGGAGGAGAGGAGATTGGCCCTGCAAAGTGGGGTCAGGCTGGGTCGCGGACCTGCTCTGCACTTGTTAGTGTTTTCAAAAGCCCATGTGCAGAAACTTGGTTGTTGTCAAGTAACCAACAACAACGAAAAGCAAAAAAGCATGGCGTGCTCCTTGTGGGATACGGAGGACGACGCTGTGGCCGTTCTCATCCTTCCTGTCTCTTGGGCCTGGCTGTGCATGCAGAAGGAATTGACAGGATTGACAGAAGTTCATTGTGCCTAAAATGGCTTTTCAGTCAATTGTAGTGCTTAAAAGGCTAGTTTTGCTTTTAATTCTGTGTAATTAGCGGGTTCTTCATGTCTTGGAATTTAGTAATGGTGCATTAGTCCTAACTTTTGTTTTTCTGGATTTTTTTAGGTTTGCTTTGTACGACTTTTAACAATAAAATATTTTGAAGTGTTGACCACATTTTTGTGATTAAATATTCCAGAGATAAAATACATTCACAGATGCAATGATTTGGTATCTTGCTATTGTCATCATTTCAAAAGATCATCGTAGATGTTTATAAGTTTGAGTACTTTTAGCTTGAATTAATTCCTGACATGGCAGAAGGAATGCACTTTTTTGAAAGTGCAACACTTTGGCTTTTTGGAAGTGTTTTTATTGCATTTGGTGTTGGATTTTTTGGGGGCAAATTATGTTTATCAATGGAAATCTCCACAGAACTCAATTCAGGTTGCTCATGTATAGTAAAATAGTTCCTGATTATCGTACAGGAACTGAAGAACTGGAATTCAAATAATAATCTGATTTAAATAGATTTTATTTTGATTTATTAAGTACAGAGCTTTGCACAATCCTTTTTTTGACCGTAAATACTAAAATATTTGCACAACAATGAAGAAATTTTCTGCAGAATTTATGGATTTTCATGGTTTATCCCCTGAAGTTGATTAATGAAATTGGAGGCATTTTGTTAATAGATGAGCTCATTTAACTTTTGCAGGAAGAAGTAATAGTAGTCTATGACCTTAAGATTCTCAGTGATTTCTTTTTATTTTTTTTACTTGTCCTTCCCCTCTAGGTTTGCAGCTAAGACTGTGCACAGTGGGTCACTGGTGCTAGTCACAGTGGAGCTGAAGGAGAGCTCTACAGCACGGCTCATCATAAACACTGAGAAAACCGTGATTGGTTCTGTTCTGCTGCGGGAACTGAAGCCTGTCCTGTCCCAGGGGTAACCTGCTTACATCTGGACTTCAGAATCTGGCACACAACAAAAGTGCCTGGCATCCACTACTGCTGCCTTTCATTTATAATAATAGCCCTTCCATCTGGCAGTGGGGGGAAGAATACACTCTTGACATTCTTGTCTTCTGCTTTAGAATGCTAGTGTGTATCTATCATGTATGCAAGTCCTTTCCTTTTTTTCTGCTTGCTAACCAAAGAACATATATTTTACTGTTAGTTATCTGCATTCTTAAATGTATTTCCCATTTGTTCTATCCTAGTATATCCCTCTCTGATCCCACCTTCCCTTTCCCCACTGCTGTGGACAAATATTGGATAATAAAGTTCAAGGGAAATCACACTGCTGGCAAACTGTTAAAACGGCAGATAGGTTCCAGCAACATATGCAACAACTATGTGTGTGGTTCAGAGAAGTTTTGTTGTGGAAGTGTAACAATACTATAAGTACTGGAAAATCATGCATGCCTTCTGAAAATCCTTGTAAACCCGAACTCATGTAGTAAGAACATTGTTCCCACTTAATGTCATTTTCTCAAATATTCTGTTAAGATGCCAATAAAGTAGTGCTATGAGCAGAAGTTGCTCTTTCTTGTTTTGATAGAGAAGTGATGATCATCAGTAATGTATATAATTGGTCAATTTAAACTAAATACTAACAAGATTGGATGCTACACATGCATTAGCAAACTGTTTTTGTGGAAAGTAGACAGTGTTTGTGCTCCAATTTTAATTTTCTGATATGCAGTTACATTTTTGTTAATAAACAAAACCATAACTCTCTATTTTCAAATTGGCCTATTCATAAAATACCGATTGAAGAGACTATTTTGGCAAATACTGTCACTGAGCTTAATAAATCATTCAGATTCTTTGCTTCAAATTTTTATTGTATACCTATGTTAAAATATCTCCCGCCTTTGCATAAATCAGGGCTTGAGGGAAAGAGAAATTCGTAACCATATCTACTGAGCTAGGGCTGAGAAGACCAACAGCTGTGCCACCTTGGTACCTAATTTCCTGCCTGCTGCTACAGTGGCTGTAGCCTGAGCATGATTTTGACTTTCTGTTCACATTCTGGTTAGATGGTAGGACTGAAGATGCTGACCTTTGTCATTTCCTATCAGTTCTCACTTCTAATATGGCTCTTCCTAGTAACTCATGGCTCTGCCACAGATGTTTTCGTGACACAGAGAAGATATTTGAGTAACTCTGCACTTTCTCTGTTACCAGGCCCCTTGCAGAGTCCTGCGATGCTGGCCAAGTGGTGCTGTTTGGTTCAGCTTTATGGACAACAGGAAATACCACTTGATCAGAAATATTGCATTACTGCATACTGGAAAATTCTTGTAAAATTTTCTACTAAAGTTTAGTAGAACCAAGAAGTAGCTCTGACATGTAGCAGAGTTTACTGGCAAATTCTAAACACACTTCTTTTCTAGATATTGAAGTTGCACTTCAAGAAATATAGTTCTAGGTTTTGCTAGCACCCAAAATATATTTGTGTGTTTCTCAGACAAAGAAGCAAGAATCTAATGCCCTCAACAGGAATGTGCATTTTTTTAATCAACATTTACATTATTTTCTAAAGCCTAATCTTGCAATAAGTTTTTTTCTTAAATTATAGTTTTAAAGTGTGATGTAAAAGTTATTATTCAAACAGATGGAAAATTATTCACTGTAGAAAATCATCACAGAGAAAATACAGATTGATCTAGGTGGTGTTTGATACAAAGACTCAGAGAGAAGGTGCTGAGAGAAAGGTGCAAAACTATGCTTCCTAAGGAAAGATTGAACTGTGAAAACTTCAGCCACGCTTTTAAAGGAAAGAAACAAACAAGAATTGTTTCTTGTATCACAGTATAAATCAAAGAAAAGTATATTATTGCTGTATGTCACGCACATTACTGAGTAAATTCTACCTCCCAAGAGTACTTTATACACTTTACTGGTGAAGACCAGGAATGTGTATAGTAAGGATATTTGGGGCATTTCTGGTATTAATTTACATTTTACAATGCTTTGTGATTTGGTCCAATGGTTTGGTAACTCTTGATACGGGTGTCTGGACTGACAATGTGATTTGCAAATTTATTCTGGCTTCCCCAAATAGTAATTTAGGGAGAAACTTTCTCTAAGGACAGATATTTAAATAGTAAAATACATGTGCAGTAAAGCTCAGCTCTTCAGGAACCTAAACATGAGCACATGTACATGTCTTAGGTTAACAGCACAAGTTGCACTCAGTCATAATTCAGGCAGTTAGCAATAGTTTCTTGCTTTCACTATATATCATTTTTATTCACTTTCTTCCATAGTTTTCATCAGTTACAGAGGCATGTTAAAGCTTATTAGGATATGAAGTAGATGGCTAGTCTAAATTGCAAGCTGGAATTCACTTCAGAGTGATTTGCTTGTACCAGGTAGCAGCAGCTCTAGCAGCAGCTCCTACCTCAGCAAGCAGTCTTTTCAGGAGCTGCATGCTGAGAACCATCTGGCTTCTGTGAGAACCTAGACACAGGCAGCCTTGAAGCATACCTGCATGCACAAATCAGGGTGCAGGAGCAAGGCTATGCAGGCTGTTGCAGCATTGGTAAGGTAGGTTACGCTAATGTGGCTAGGGAATTGTATCGAGGTCCAATTTAGGAAGCAGGAGGTGAGAGTTCAAATGCAATGGAACTGGGCAGAAACGTAGAAAACCAGTAATAACCACAAACTGAAATATATTATCAAAACCAGGGAATGTGCGTGATTTTATTAACTGATTCAGTTGTGCCCGAGGTAACTAGAACTAAAAGAGACACTCCAAGATTGTGATCTAGTGTAAGTGTTGAAACTGATATCGGTAATTATGGGCTGAAGAACTATGAAACAAGATCAAGAGCAAATAGATTATAAAGTTTCTGCATAGTGAGAGATTGACAGATTCTTTGCTTCCCGGTTGTTTCCATACNTTGTTTCTTTGTTTGTTTTTACTTTTTTTATTTAATAGAACAATTTCCAAATTCATGCATGATTTTAAAATAACTCAAACTGTTTGTAAAGAATACGGCCCAGGGAGAAGTTGGTATGTCACTGGATGGCAGAATATAAACATTGGCTTGATGCATACAGTCAAAATAACGTAATATTTTTCCTCTTATTTTCCTTTCATATTTTATGATGTCAAATAAAAGGATAATATATTCTTTCCTGCATGCTCTGCTTTAATACTAGTAATTCTTTTCTAAAGAAAACTGCAGAAATAGAAACAGGTCTAGAGCTAGGAACCAAATAATGGAAGATATAAATAGAATACCATGTGAACGGACAGTGGAAGTAATGAAAGTGTTTTTGGAACAAGAACATGATACAGTATATGAAACAATGAATAGCACAGAGCACAGAAAAGATAATTTGGGTTTTCCTGATGATCTTTTCTACTAACTCAGGAATGAGGTAGCATTCTGTAACATTTACAAAACTATATGTAAATTGGAGGAAGTAATTAACATTTTTCACTATTTTTAAATGCAACATGTACTTACTTAAGCTCTGGTCGTGCGCTGCCACAAGCTAACATGGTTTACTAAAAGTGGAACAAAACTGGAAATGTACTTTAGCAAAGGAATACATAGATATGTATTGGGTAGGATACCAAAAAACATAAGGGCTCTAAATCCTCTTGATCTGCAGTTTTGGCTTATTAGTGGTATTCGGTGATAGGATGAAATCCTTTTGCACACGTTGTTTTGTAATGGTCCATCACAATAATTAGTACTAATTCTTTTTTAAAAGTATTCAATTACTGAACTGTCTAGTTTTCCATACAATAGCTTATATAGCTGAATTAATTTTAACTTAGCACTTAGATGCCCTAACAAGGATTATGGTAAGCAATGTACAGGTAAGTTTAACCCTTCCAAGTCCTCACCTGGCTCAGTATGTACCTGAAACAAGCCTGTGAGGATCAGATTCTGTTCCCTTCATTTTCTGTCAGTTTATCTTCCTCCTCTTCCCCATATTTCGATTGTTTTGTCATAAAGTGCATGTTTTTGTAAGACTTGTGTGTTATATTAAATGTTTTGTGATGCTGACACCGGGCTTTGCTGTGTTTGCATAGTGTGGCTTCATTGCTGCTAGGAGCCTTTGTGCACAACCCTGATAAAAGCAATTCTTCTGTTAAGGTTATTTTCATCTTATCTGGTATACTTGTGCTTTATGTAGCACAGTCCAGTGCACCTGTTTGGAAGAGAAAGAGATGGTGAACATCACTGTATGCTTTCCAATCCCTACAGCTAACTGGTTTTGCTTCAGAAGGCAGAAAGTGAACCTGACCCCATGCTGCAAGGTCTGAACGACCGTACTTGCCCCAAATCCTGATCCATTTAAATCTGTGTGTACATCCTGGTGTGCATGTGTATATCTTCACTCTGCTGTTCTAAATTCCTTTTTCCCATTATGCATACAGAAAAGAAAGGGAGCAAATGAGCTTTTCTGTCTTTCCCCATTGTAAGCGAAGTGCCTTTAGTCACCAGTGCTGCAGCTTCCACCATGGCTCTCCCAGTCTTCTCCATGTTCCTTTCTGGTGAAAGGGGAACAGCAACCCTGCCCTTAGCAACACCTAGGAGACTATATATGTTGTGAGTAACCACACACATCTCCATGCCACCTCAGGCTCAGGCCAGACCTGATTTTGCTCTCTGCCTTGTAGAAGAAGGGAAAAGTTTGGGCTAAACCTTGCAAAAACAGCTGACAAGCCACCCTAGTGCTTCAGGAAAGAGCAAGAGCGTGTGGGTGTGCCCAGCAGAAACGCTGGTGGAATCTGGGTGGTGGAAAGGTAGGGAGAGGCCTCCTCTTATATCAGCTGTGCCTGGCAGCCATTTGGCCACTCGCCGTGGCAAATGCCGGGCAGTGAGGGAGATGGCCAGTAAAAAGGAAGGGAGCGCCGAGGTCCAGGCAGAGTCATGGGTGCAGGGAGAGGCAGCGTTGCCTCTTTGCCTTCATAGGTTCTGACCAAACAGCTGCCCCTTGTAGCCTCTGAGCACCAGCATCAGCCAGGGGCTGTCTATGCCATGTGGCTTCAAGGCCTGGATGGCGAGGGAAGATACAGACACCTCGAAAGACAAACTCCCAGCTGTGTGAAACAAGCTGCTAAAGCAAGAGGAAATGCAGAGCAGGAACGCCCCAGTGAAATACAGTGGTGCAGGAGGTGGATTTGGCCCCTGACAGAGACCTTGGTGTGCGAGACTTGAATGAGCTGCAGCCATGACAGGGACCCTCAGAAGGGGTGATGTACATGTGACCATGTACCAGGATTTCACTTTAGTGCCTCCTACCATTTTCGTTTTGGTTGGCCCTGATTTTGTACACTGGTGTGAGGATCTTCAGTCACTTTTTTTCTGCTGGGACAGTGTGCTGCCCAGGCAGAGCCCATCAGCGGGGCTCACACAACACCCCAGCGACGGGGCCGCTCGCGCTCTGTGCGCGCACCAGCTCCTGCCTGGGCTGTGCTCCGCACAGCTCCTGAGCACCAGCTCTGCGCGAGGAGGAGGTGAAAGAATTACTGGTTCCATTACTTTTCAGACTGTTATTTCCCATTCTGACAAAAAGCAGGCATGTGTCCCACTCAGTACCCTTGTTTCCTCCCTCAGCTGTATTTCTCCAAATCTTTGCAGATCCATGCTCAAATAAGCTGAATGATTTGGATTTAAAAACTCGTAACCAATTCTGTGAGCCTGCGGGGTTTTTTGATGGGATTTGGGTTTGCTTGTGGTCAGATGATTTCACCAACGGGGCTTACAGCACAGCCTTCCAGACATTTGGATTCAGCGCAAGGGCTGAGGGGGTAAACTCTAGTGAGCTGGAGATAGGAGGCCCTTCAGCTCCTCTTGCTGTACCATCTCGGCACCACACCAGAACAGTACCTAAATGGCTTCTTCTACTGGAAAAAAGGGCACCTTTTTGACACTGGGCCCACATGAGTCTGTTCTGTTCCAGCTTTATCTGCAGGCCTCTGCCAAAGCCTGCTTTTAGGCAAAGTTAGCTGGTGTCTCAGCTTCACATAATTGAAAGTCATTCTGATTTCTGCACCATGGTGTAATTGCTAAAAAAAAAAAATGTTATTTGATGATTAAGATTCTGGAGTGAATTGTGTTCTTTTGGGTTCTTGCACTGTTTCTCCATCAGGGACTTGGTTTCAGCGGTGTGCAGCTGCTGTAGTTGATTTACAGTGCTGCGGCTGTGGCTAGTCATAAATAAATCCTCTTATATAGTTGTTATGAACACCTGTTAGATCATCTGTCAGCAAAGCGCTGTTCACATTTATCATGGTGCGGTAGTTATTTTACCTCAATCCATTTCCAACTGACTCGGCCTCCATCACTGGATTACTATTACCACACCATAATCGCTCGTTTCCACTCCATGTTACAACTTGCAGATAAAAGATTTCACTACTTGGCCAAATTTCATAAATAAAGGAGCAGTTCAGTGCAGTAAAAGTTTATTTTTGTCATCATTTGTCACCCCATTATTCTATAAATCAAATGGAATAGCGCTATTGCTAGCTCAGGCGTTGCTGTCAGCCCTAGGCATGGAAATGGTCCGTTTCTTCTTTTTAGATGAGATGACATGTCTTTCAGACTTAACTGGCTTATGGCTTTGTTTCACCCATTTTATTTTATCGCCCCTTCAGAAAAATCCTTGGGGACTGGAGAGACTAAAGGAGTAAAATGGAATCAGAAAACACAGTAAAACATGCTGCTTTAGCTGCGTTATGTACATTTTCCTCCCCCACAATCACTCATTTACAAACTCCTCCACAAAAATAATGGATCGGGATATAAACAGCCCTTCAATGCTTTCCCTGGATCTGTGCAGGTTTTATCGCTTATGTCAAAACACTGGGACTGAAAGGGCTCCGGAGAGGGTGCTTCAGAGCCCTGCTAATGTGCCTGGTCCTAAATGGACTCGCTGGCTCCATGTGCCGGGGTGCATCCTGGGCTTTTGTTTCTAAGGTTTCTACAGAAAACTTGCATTCTGAACTGTCTAATAATGCCATGCAGTATCTTGCTATGCAGCTTCACAACCAAAACCTTCAGGATATTCCCCTGCACCTTCCTAGATGCAACCTGCACAAAAATGTGGTTTGCTTTTATTTTGGTGCTTTCTTAACTCAAGAATATAATTAGTTCATGGTCCATGCTTTAATTTTTTGGCCCTGTGTCCATTAGAGACATTAGGGGTTTGCTTGATTTATTAAGAAGTTGGGAGATGGATCTCAGACTAGATTTTGAAGAAAGCAATATTCCTTGGTTTAAAAAGAGGAAGATAGGATGATGATAAAGGGATGGGGTAATAGAAAAGGGTTTATAGTTGATATTATACTTCTGAGTTGGTTCTAATTCAAGTTACATTCTTCATAGTCATTATGTAGCTCATAAATTCAATAAAGTGTTTTACTATTACTATAAAAATGACAGGAGGGGGGTTTTATGTTGTAAGTTTCGTTAGTTGCTCTTCCTGTTTTATGTAGAAGTTCTCAGGCCATTATGTCATTAAACTCCTTGGAGTCTGAAGGGCTCAGGCCCCTCCGTTCCTTATCGCTACTGTGGTGCTTTCTGGGGGCAAGAGTTTATCCGGTCACTTGCTGTCACTGTCCCCTTCCTCATCAGTGATGCCTTTCAGTTCCATTTTGGCTTGTTTTTTCATTCAGAAGCCAAGATATCTGCACTTGTTCTGTGGCAATGGAAATTTCAGAGCAGCTTCGGCCCTGGTTTGGATTCTGACCTCTGGACACCAGTTCTCATCTGCAGCTGAGCTATTCAAGTGTGAAAGAGCTAAACCCCTGTTATTGCAGTGGGGCTTGGGTGGCTGTGGGAAGAGCTCACTGCCAAAGAGCAATGCTGTGCTATAGAAATAAAACATCTTTGGAGAGTTCGCCTTCCCACAAAAACTTGCTGTGACTTTTCTCCAGCCACCTTTGCTGTAGAATTATGAGCTTGTTTTGGCTTGTTTTGGCTGGAGAGCCTCGTTCGTTTTGACCATGGGCAAATGCTTGCTAACATTGCCTTGTGCATTTGCTGGGAAGGTCTCCAAAGGCAAATCTGGGAGGGTTTTTACTTTTTCAGTGAGGGGGGGAGGGACTTTTTCCAAAGGCACTGAATAATTTCTGTTATAGCCTCTTCATTAGGGGAAAGAAGCATTAAATATCTGACCCTGGAGCCTTTGCTTTCTCCAGATGTTTGCTTTGCACACGAATAATCCGCATGAAAACAGCAACTGCTAATTCAGTGGCCAAAGTGCATCAGGAGCCTAATCTAAAACCTCCCAATCCATCCAGCTGTCTGGCATTTGCTATTATAGGGCACCAACAGAGAAATGAGGCTGTGGCTTTATCACTGCACCCTGGGTGACAACTTGATTTTCTGCTTTCACCGCAGGCAGCAGCAGCCCAACATGATGGGGCTGTTAATTTGTGCATTTCATGGTGTCTGTCAGGGGGCCGGGAGAGGAGGGTTTCAGGGGAAGGGAATGGAGCATGTCCCAGCCTCGGAAGCACCTGTCTGCATTGACGGCACAGAGCACTTCTTATTAGCGTGCAGGTCTCTAAATGCAGCCCCAGGATGACAGCCTGGCATTCCCAGCACCCACACAGTGTGACAGGCGCAGGCAGCCGGTCCCATTGTTTGCCCTTGATGAGCATGTCATTAATGGAAATGGAAGAAAGTGAGGGCCACATCAGTATTCAAATAGCCTCCATCCTCTCTGCCATTCAACCGCCTGGCTCAGGCGGCTGCAGATTTTCTTCTGCAGCTCCACTTACACATTTTCACAGATTTATTCCCATTGCATACAAATCCCCCCCATGTGGCTCTGGCCCCATGACCCCAACTCCTCTCCCATACACAAGCATGTTCTTCAGCATCATCTGATTAGCCAAAAATAAAATGGGGGTTCTCCCCTTCCTCCCTGCTTTGTGAATTACTAGAGTATCGTTAGCAAATACTTGCTATTTGCAACCCAGGAAATGGAAGTTGCTGTTATTTAAACTTGAAGCATCAAGCAAGGGCCTGATGTATTGCTTGTAATGATCCTATCTGCTCCCAAGCAACTATTGATGCTTGTCTGGATGATCCGTTTCTTTATTGGAGATTGCAATATATTTGCTTTGGAACATTTCACCTGGTAGGTATGTAGTAAGAGGCTTGCAGGCAGATGGGGAAATAACTAAAAAATCTATATTCCCCATCTTGCTGGCCTACACCATCTTAAGCTGTCTGCACCCCTCTGATCTCACAAGTGCAACGTAGGCTCTTTGGGGGTGGGTGCTGTGTTGGCCTTCTGTATTTTTATGGCATGGTCCATGGCAGGATGTGGGTTGATGATTAGCACTCCTAAGCGCTACAGCAAAACAAATAACGTGGTATCATAATTCAACTGGTATGAAGAATGTGCCTTGAGCATGCTGGCATCTGGCCAGATCTTAAATGTATGTTTCTGTGCTTTAGTTTTGTGTTAGTCTGTTTTCGTAATAATATAATTAGTGCTCACAGGGGAGGCTATTGACACGGCCACCAGGATCAGTTTGCTCTTTGCAGTATTTCCAAATCGTTCTTGTTACACATCCAACTCACAGGTCGCGCACAGTACCCCTTGCCTTTTGTCTGCTCCCGTCCTCTCCAACCAGTGATTTAACCTCAAATCTGAAGCTCTCTCCATTAATAAAGGCTGGAGCCAACAGCGAATGAGCACTGCTGGGTGAAATCCAAACCTTGTTACATCTTGTAGCCCTCTTTAACCCCAAGCAGAGTGGGAGAAAGCGGATCAAGAGGTTTTCCATTGGTCAGTTCCAAACCAGATATCGCAGGGCTGAGTAGCAGAAGCGGAGCTATCCACCACCACCAAACCACTCACCTTACTCATCCTTCTTCCAACCACTGCTCAGGACTTGAAAATCCTTTTGCGATGTGATAGCATTGCGGTGTGCTTGCCCCACTAGGCGCTTTTCTTCCACTGGTGACAGCAGGGACTGCCCCGGCACTCTGGTTCCTGCAGCTTGGTCTCCTGGCGTCAGCGCAGCAGTGATGTCCACCTGGTTTTGGCTCTCACCTCTGAGAGCAGAGCGGTGGCAAGGCTGGGTTCCCATTTGGGCACCAAAGGTGCATAGCAGCTCTACAACCTGAGTTACTGCAGGTGCATTCTCTTGATTCGCTCCTACCGTGTCCACCACTCCTCTTTCTTTTGCTGACTGACAGGGACTACAGAATGCGAGGCAGGATCGCGCGTTTCTGTGGGTGCGTACAGTGCTTTGTGCAATAGCGCTCTGATTTCAGCAGGAGCCTCTAGGTGTTGCTGTAATATAAATAATAATTGTCTTCAGGGATTAATTCAAAGACGGCCATTGAAGTTGAGGGAGACCAAGAGATGAAACCCATGAGTTTATGTTTAGAATGATTAATAATTTCTGCATACTTTAGTAATTCAATAAATTGCAGAAACTGCATTTTTACCAGGCTGCCTTCAGCTCTAAAAAAAAAAAAAAAAAAGGTCTTTTCATTGTTTAGTTGCTTTAAGGCAAGCAACCAAAGGCCAGTCATCCTTCACCAGAAACAGATCTAGGAATGGCCATAAGGATATTGCTGATAACTTGAAAATGGAGCCAACTGTGGTATTACGGCAAGCCGCACACCCTCTTTCCAGGTCACAGCCTCAAGCAACATCCATCCTTAGATGGTGGACAAGTGGCTGACCTAGAAAAAGTTGAAAATTTGCAAAGGCAATATCTGGCAACAATGTGTTCTAAAAGTAAAAATATCACTGTCTTTGGTATCAGTATAACAGTATTTTGTATTGCAGCCATCCTGCAACAGCTTCTCACACCATATAGGTATCAGGGACAGCAGGGAGAAATTAAGAAAACCAGTAAATCCTAATCTGCAGTCATTGGCTGCCATCCTACTTTTAAAACTGAGCCCCCATCCTTTTAAAAGGAATTTAGGAGAAGTAACAGATACCTGCCTGACTTGGCATCAGGAGGAAGAACTGACAAATGGACAACAGGCATTTATGTAGAAAAAGTTTGTGGGATACGTTTTCAGAAGTGATGATTTATTTTAAACGTATGTCACTGGGGACAGTAGCTTTTTTTTTTTTTTTTCAGTTCAATTCATAGTCCTCTGAAAAGCAAATCTCTAGGCCGTCTCTTCAATTGGACATCTTAAAACTGAAACAAGTGGAAAGTCTGCATCTGTCTGTACCCAAAGGTTTGCAGGTAGGGAAAGTCATCTCATTGCAAGCTTGGTCAGAAATGTCACTGTCTCAGGCGGTCTTTAACACAATGAAGAAGGAAGGTGAGATCATGGCAGCTTCATTTGTATCACCTTGACTTGCTACAGAGCCATCCATATTGTGCTCTACTGCTCAACCCTCATGCAAATTCAGTGTAGATGAGAAGATGTCAATAATTTATTTTCTTCAGGGTTGAAACACTCAAGGGCAGATTTTCTCTTTGACTATGTAATTTAGAAATTGTATGGATGGCAGCTGAGGAACAGTTCTGGATTTGTCATCTGGGGAGCAGAGCTGACTGCATATGGACAAGTGTGCCATGAGCAAGAGGACAGTTTCACAGTCAGCACGCAGCATTTTAACTTACCAGGCTGGTATGCTCTACTGTCCAGGTAAGATACCATTTTCCCTGCATATATGGTATTGCAGAGGTCCAGCTTTTTGATGCAGAGGGTGTCATTCCTACATGGAGGACACTTACTGGAAAAGCTTCAGCGAATGGAAGAAGAGCCGTGCTCTCAGACACAGCATTTAAAAGGACGTTAAATTATACAGCTGTGCTCCCTCTGTGCGTGAAGAATCTTTCCCATTTCCATACCAGACAAGGTGGCAAAACTGCTTCTGGTGGGGGCATTTTGTGGTACCACTTCCCACTCTGTCACTGTCACAGCTGACAGTCAGAAGGAAAGAAGCTTTGCCAGTCTGGGAGCAGAAAGGGGCTCCCACTGCTGTGGGGCATCCCTCCTATGAAAAAACAATCAGATTCATATTCAGAAATCCACCAGAGGATTGGAAATGTTTTTCTTATTTGAGATTCTGCCATAGCAACTGCTCAGGAATTTCTTTGCACGGGGAGGTGACCCTGGGTGTTTGCGGCCAAAAATGCTTTCTCTCTTTTTACTACTATTTAAACTACAACAGACTTCAGGAAATACGTAAACAGTTTTTGCAGTACCTGGAAGGCCATTGGAAAGATGAAGGAATAGCTTGTTTCCCATGCCCATGACGGATAGGATAGGAAGTAATGTGCAAGGCTTGGTTTAGGCACAGGAAAGCTGTTTGGCACTTGGGACAGCACAGCCATAGAGCAGGCTGGCTGGAGAGGTTGTGGAGGCCCCAGGACTAGAAATCATTATGAGTTAAGCAAATAATCTGCCAGGAATAACTTAACAGTACAGCTCATCCAGCTTTAGGGCAAGGACACAGACCAGAGGATTTCCAGTCCTTTTTTTTTCTGTGGGTAAAGAACATTTGAAATCTAGTTGACTTTTCATCCTACATACTCCTCACTTAGATTTATGTACTTCACTCAGCTTGAACAATGTCACTATGGAAAAAAAAAGTTTTTTTTCTCAGTTGCTTTCTGCTTTGCTCTTTCCCATGCTCCCATTTTCAGGCCAAGTTCTGCCTTTCTTTTTTCTGTGGTCTGTGAAGTGATCAAACACATGGCTATGGCTATGAAGATGTGGGGTTGCATATACTTTGAATTAAAATTCTATGTTCCAGTACTCAGGTGGTTGCTGCTGTTTAGGTGGTTGTCACCAGCTACTGATTTTTGTGCCATTAAGTGCTATCGGCTCCTGCCTTTTCAGAGGAACAAACAAATTCTATGGTTGGTCTCTGTACTGTATCACAGTGTCTCTGTGTTATGCTAGCCACAACTATGCACATCTCAGAAGGCATAAAAGCTTTGTAATGAAGAATTAAGCAGTTCCGTAACATGTACATAAAACTGTTGCTACATTCCATCATACCTTTCTCCGCAACGCCTCTCTGCTATCTTCCTTTCTCAGTGCCCTATTGGTACAACAGTTCTTTAGCTTGGCACCCATTTTGAATGCTTCAACTTTTTGCATGTCGAGCCATTCCAAATGTTGCAGTTTGTATTCTGACCGCCAGATTTGGTATATGTGAAGTAATGATAACTAAAAAACCTACTCTTTTTAAAGAATCAGGCAGACGTTGTCATTTATGTTGGGTTTTTCAAAGTACTTCCTTTAACCACATAGAAGCTTTTGGACTGAATTTCTAGTGTCACTTGAACATTTTTTTAAAATTTTCGCGTGTTTTCCTCTAAGACTACATGCTTGCCTTCGGTTTTCATAACGTGTGGAGCACATTCATCCATCTTCTCTTACCTTTTTTCTGCTGGAGTTTTAATAGCTGTGAGCACAGTTTTCAAGGAAGCCTCAGTTCACTGCTCCGCTTCTGAAGATGCGTGAGTCCTCTGACTGAGTTGCAGAGCACAAGCAAAAGAGAAAAGCTGCTGCAAGTGTGATGCTTCCAGCAGCCATCTTACTGGAAACATGGCACTTGCCAGCGTCTGGAGGTAAAAACTGCAGCAAGCACTGGTGCGGCTGGTAGGGCGCTGCGGTGTCTGGTTTTGCCTCCTGAGGGGATGGCACAGTTGTGATATTGAAAAGCCCGTCGTGTTTTCTCTGCTATGGAGTGAAAGGAGCTGTGTGATGCCTGTTTTTTTGTGTGTCGTCTCAGCTGCAGTTAGTTAGTGGTTTTGTCTGACCAGCACTTGCTTTCTCTCGTGCACCTGCACACCCACAGTAGATTTGTATGTTTTCTTTGCGTTCTCCCATGTGAATGTTATTTTGACTGCATTCGTGGTTGTGCAGGTATGTGAAAGCCAAGCAGACCAGGGTGATGCTATGATGGCACTAGGGCCCAAACATGACAAAGAAAATAGGCAGCTCCAGGACCAATGGCTCGAAAGTGTGAGAAAAATGATCAGAAAAAAGTGGTCACCAAACTAATCTAAATCAGAAATGAAATGCTTTCACTGCTTTTTTTTTTTTTTTTTTAATGGAAAAATAGTATGTGTTACTTAGATCTCTGTACTGTATTTAGGACACTCTATTTTTCTCATAAGATGCAGCCCTTGCTGTGGGAAGGGAAAGTTTCTCTGTTTGGATTTACAACCAATATGTTAAGTGTACTTTGAAATATTTGCATATACTTTTTTTTTAATAGTACTTTTGGGGAATTTAAATATAAAGTATCATGCCTTAGGGATTTGATACAGGTTCCCCTTACATTTTCATCTCTATTGCATCATCTCACAGGCAGTAGGTTTTTTTTTGCTGTGCAAAATATACAATTAGGGGTAAGTGTGCTGTTTTTTGCTTTTTTGTTTGTTTGTTTGGTTTTGGTTCGGTTGGTTGTTGTTTTTTTCTCCATGTGTGTAAGTTCAGTTCTGCAATAAGGTGCAGGTCCTTTCTTATGGACACACGTTCCTCTTAGCAGAAAAATCCAGAGAGCTGCTTTGGAGCTGGGAAAGCTCTGACCCAGCTGCCGCCTCTTCTATATACTTTTTGAATGGTCTTGATGTTCATTTCTTATTAAAAAACAAACACAACCACACAAACTTCTGTTTTGTCTTGTCATGGGGAGGACTTTTCTTCTGGAAGCCCAGCAGAGGAGATTGCTCTTGTGCTGCATGTGATTTAGCGTGAATTTGTGTCTCATGTCATTTTCAGCTTTGAATGTTTTGTGAATGTAAGCCACGATTTTTGGGCCATTGCTGATGTTTTTAGTATTATTCAAGTACTAATGGCAACTTGTGAATGCCAAGGAAAGGTCTGTGTTTACTTCCTGACCCTGGTCACATGAAAATATCTACCCTTATTTAAGAAAAGTCCACATTCAAATGCAAACTAAACATGGTTTGTTTCAGATCATATCTGTAATATCACACTCCTCATTTTGTTGTGTTTGCTTCACTTATTTAAAAAAAAAAAAAAAGCTGTTTTCTTTAGTCCAGTATTCTGACTGTATGCCCTGATATTTATTTTTAATGAGATGCACTTCTGTTCTTTCACTGCTTACTAACACTTTAATTTGAGAAGCAGTTTTACTAGCCCTGCAAATATCCAATGTTCTTCACAAAGTCAAGTCCATTTCCTGCAATAACCTTGCTCTGACCTGTTATCAGTTATATCACAAATTATTCAGTCTCTAATTGGTTCATCTTTTAACTACAAATTCACATGACTTAGCTTTATTACACAGCTCCGTGACAAGCTTGTGTGGATCAAAGTAGTCTCACATTTTTAAGGAACTTTCCATAGCAGCTCACAGCTCACTTTGTTCTGCTGCTTGAATGCATTATCATAATCAGTATTGTTTTTCAGACATACTTCTCTCATTCCTGAAGGTTTCAGTTGGGTTTTGGGCCTCATCGTGTGGAACTCTGTCCAAAACCAAGAAATAAGTACTTACCTCTCATAGCTGATATATTTTTAGCACTGACAGCATAAGGTATAGGAGTATGAAGAATTTTCCCCTCTCTAGTCTTTACACTTTATTTTCTTGGAAAATCTGAAGATGCTATAGCTTCTTTCTCCTTTCCTATCCAAACAGAGAGATGAACTATGCTTGGTACCTACCAAAATGGTGTGTAATTCTCTAACAAGCAATGAACATGCAAAGTGAACGTGGATGGTAGTTGCTGTATCTCAGGCCCCTTACACCTTCAACATAAGACGAAGTCTCAGTACCCATTTTTAATACAAAATGAACACCTAAAGCAGATAAAAGTCCTACAAAGCAGGACTTTCAAGACAGTTCAGGATCCAGGCCAGCACTCAAACATAATTGTTGCCACTGAGTTTGCAGAAAATTGCAGCTGATCTGCTAGAAAGAACTTGCCTGTCTCTATCCCACAGTCTCCATAGAGAATTTCATTCATTTATATAAGGAAAAAGAGGATTTGTTGTCTTTTTCCATGCAGAACATTACGTTATCTGTCCTGCTAATGATTTGTGTGTTTGTAAGGTTCCTACCCTTTATTCAGATGCATGGCCAGGTCTCTAGTGACTGCTCAGGGATGCATCACAAAAAAGGGAAAGAGTCTTTTCCTTGATGCAGCCACCACCTAAAACAATGCTTGAAGGAGAAAAGCTATTCAGTCAGCCCTAGCATCCATTCATATTGCTTAGGGCTTGTTGTGCTGCAGTCTCTCATCTCCCCATTAATTAATGGTGAAAATACATATAACTAGGAAAACAGCAAACGTAAGCGGGGAATTAATTTATTTTTCATAAATAGGGAATGCCTCATCAGTGGAAAAGCAAAGGCTTGAAGTGTCTCTTCATGTTCCAATTTTTGTTCTGAAGCTGCCTGTTTGGTTGCTTTCTCATCTCTTCTATTTAAACCAAACAACAACCAATTTATTATGACATAAAAAAATACTGTGTCTAAGGGAGAAAGTACTTTTGGGAGAGATTCAAGTTCAACAGCCGGAAATGAAGGGAAAAAAAAAAATGGGACTACACCAGTCTAATTGATTTTGTTATAGAACAAAATTAGCTGAAGCCAAAGAGCAGCAAAATGCACTCACCTTTATTGTAAGCATTTGAAGCTGTGCTAAATGGAAGGGAAAAAAACCCTGCTCTTTGCTCATGGCACAAGGCATTTATTAGAAAATAAAAATAATTAGTTGAAGAAACAACAATTGAATTGTGCAAAGTGTTTTGCCTGGATTCCAGGAATGGCGGCTTTAATGAGGCCCTACACTTCACAAACGCTAAAGCAGTTCTTAAATGGGGTTTAATAGGATATTTTCACTTTCTTTCTGCTCTTTGTTCGCAAACGTATGGGTACCCCAGAGTGCACACATTTAATTTAAGCAGGTTTTACACAAATTCATCTTCTGTACCTGATGAATATGCTACTAAACACACGACTCCCTATCAGATCCTCACATAAAAAATCAGTGGCCTTCAAATCAAATCAGAGGCCTGTTTTTCTTCTTGTGCTCTGCATTACAAAAAAGGATTTTAATTAGTCAAGAGACACTGTTCCCATTGCCCATGAAATGCAACTGGAATTTTAATTTCTCAACCACACCTAAGAGTAATTAACTTGTGGGAAACAATGTTTAACAAGTCACTGTTGAATGGAGTCAGGAATATGACCTGCCACCATAACTGTCTGATAGGCTTTATACTTTGGGTTGTAACAGTGATGTTTTAATTTTAAAGGTGCCTCCCTTGGCAAGGAGGAAACAAATGCAACTGTGACTATATGTTGTCTCTTTGGAGATACCCTGAATGATTAGGAATTGTTCAGAATTCAGGTTTTGTCCTGCGTCACTTTTCTTGAAGGACAGTTTAGCAAACCTGAAGCACAGAAGGATGGTCACCTCAACAGGTATCAAAAAAGTGAGATCTGCCATTAGAAGAAGTGCTGTTGTAACCCTGCTAGCGTCAGAAAAACAGCCCCTAACCCTTCAGGTCTTCTCGATTTTCTATAGGTAAGCAAAAATGCACATAAAATAACCTATGTTACACTTTGACCTCTTGATCCCCTCCTCAAAAAGCATAACGGAATTTTTTTTTTAATATCTGAAAACACAGTCAACAGAAGGTGATTTGTTTTGGGGTGGGGGTTTTGTTTTATTTGTTTATAATTTGGTCTAGAATTTTATCGGTTGGTTTTGGTCTATCTAAAACAAGAGATGAGTATAAAACGATCGAAAAATAATTTTGTGGGCTAACTTCTGGAACAGTTTGCCCTAAGCTGAAATCTGAAGGTATATTCACATCATTTTTTAAGATTCTTTCAAGAAATGCATGTGCATATGCATGTGTTTGAAGCAGCTTGTTTACTTTTGTTGTAAATTTCAGGATGCTTTACTTTTCCAGCACCATTTTTGTCTTTTACTGTTTGGGGAATAGAATGGATTCTTTCTTCCCACTGTCTTCTACCTGCTTTCTTCAATGTTGATATCTTTCTTCACTTCTTCCTAGCACTGCTAGAGTATTTCTGCTTGGCAGCACTTCAGAACGTAAAGCCAGCAGAACACAGAGTACACAATTTACTGTTCTGAAATTTCTCAATGTAAAAATTGCAAGCAGGGGCTGAAATACTCTGTGGTTCAAATGGAGAGCCGCAAAGAGTCTGGGTTGTTCCCAAGCCTCCAGCAGCCTCTGTTGCTACCTACTCCACAGCTGATGGTGGCCTCCTCCAAGCGTTTTGGAGTATTGTTTCGTTTTCCAGTGGAGCAATTGATTCTGTGATTCTGTGATTCTGTAATTGTCCACTCTGTAAGAAATGATTATCACATGGCATAGCAATTCAGAGAAAAGACTGAGTGGGCATGAAGACGTGACTGAACAGAACGTGGCCTCCTTCAGCTCAGAGCTGAGGTCCGTTAAGGATGCTTGTGTGACTGCAGTCTGTTCTGCTTGCTTGTGGATAGAAACAGGAATATGATCATGGAGGATCTAAAAATTTTGAACTGAAGGAACTTTCAGACTGATAATGAATGGCAAGGCTGTTAACATTCTGGCTGTAGTTTCTTGAACTGTCTCTTCTGATGCTCACTAGAATATTTTTCTTTGCTTAATATACAGTCTGCATCTTGAAAGGATGGATTCAACAATGCTAGAAGGTGTTAAATCTGCTTTAAGTTAGGAATCAATCTGTACTCTCCTGAGCACATCTGGTAGAATCATAGCTCATAAAGTCCTCCCAGGTATCTCAGTAGCACCACACACAGTGGAGAGATGCTCTGAACTTTATGGACCTTTTAGTAATTTTCACTGTGAGATCAACACTGTCAACTGCAGAAGGCAAAACTTCCAACATTGCGGTGTCCAGCAGATAATCTATTACAGACCAAACAGGAAAAAAGATTTAATAATATTTAAATAAAGATCTGTTCTCTGTCTCTTTAGTCTCCTTATTAGCTATGACTTTGACTGACTGTATAAAAGTAGTGAACAAACATCTCAACCCAACTCGTTATGGAAAGCATTATGAAAGTGATGTATCTGAATAATAGATGAAACAAGCATATAACCATCCAACCCAAGTGCTACGTTCATTTAGCTTTGGCTGTCAGAAAAACCTATATAAAAAAACTTAAAAGTAGCTGTTTAGTCCCTAAAAGGGAAGTGAACGAAAAGAAAAGTATATTCTCTTATTTTAGAGCCAATTTGTGAAACAGCTACATACTTCAATATACTGTCTAATGAAAATTCTTCTGCGTCCTGGTACAATTTTCTAAGTGTGTCATTGATAGCAATGATCCTATAGAAAAATAAAAATAACAAATATTTCACAATTGAATATCTAGCCAAAAAAGCATGTACACGTGTTGCAACAGTAAATAAGCTCTGTTAGAATAGTGTTGCTATTCTAAAGGAGAAGGGAGATTAAGAGCCTCATTTCTACTGAGGGGAAAAATCATTGTGTTTCTTATATTGTCCATCTGATCTAAATCCAGATCAACTGATCAAACATCAGTCAGGACAACGTATGTCTTGTTCACTTAGTTACCTAGAATCGGAGAAGGGGGAAAACACATAACTGGTTCCCTAACAGAATCACACCTTTACTTTTGTTATTGAAGCCATGAATGAAATCTGAATGCTCCATTACTCAAAGCTAAATAAATATTTGTTGCTCTCCAAACGTCACTTATTGTGAAAACGGGTTAGGAGCTGAGACTTGAGTTTAAATATGTTTCTGACTATGTCAGAAATATGTCCAGTTTGAATGCAAGTGTAATTGTAACATCAGTGGGAGACTGGAAAGCTGCACAGCAAATGATTGAGGAACCAACAAGATAAACAGCTGCCAAAACGTGTTGCCCATTACGACATCAATATTCCAATGTAGTAATAAGGTTTGGAATTAAAATTAAAAGGTCTGCTTTCACTGTAGACCTGGAATAACAATGAGTCTGCAACACCATATTGTCTGTCTCTCTAGAGAAGCGCACACAGTGTTCAGTAGACATAGGGAGAAGAAAAAAAGACATATTTGCCATATAAATCACATATCATATTTATCACATATTTCATATTTATCATATTTATAAGAGAGAGGAACTAGGCTAAAGAAGATTCCTTACACAGGGAATAAACGACTAACTTAGTAATTATTCTTCAGAGGAAAAAGCCATAATTTTATACATAAGGAGCTAAGTCTTTTATTTTTTGTTCCACTAAAACACTAAAATTTTGAGCATATAGAGCATATGCCACTTTCTATCTGCTAATGTACCAAGCCTTGTGATGAGCACACTGTATATGTTTTATGACACAGCTTAGGGTCCAGTTGAAAACTTTGAGATTTACATTTTTATCCTGCATTGACCTTTTGGCTTCACTCCTTAATTAAGCAAGGCATGGTAAAGAAAGAGATTATTATGAGGTGGTTGGGTCCCCAGGGTGTTATGAGGTACCAGACACAGTTAAGCTATCTCAAGACAACCATGTTCTCTGGAGTTACTTTATTGCTATTATAAAAAATCTTTATTATGGGGAAAAATATGTATTTTTATGCTAGAAGAAGATGAAGATGACAGTTTAGGATGTTGAACAGTAGTTTCAGCTGAGCTTTGTGCCCGCAGAGACTGTAAAACATCGAAGCCTGGGCAGCCTTTGATTGGCTCCTTTGGATCCTAAAGGGGTAGATTAATCTTTGTAAAATTCATAGTTGGAACATTGTACCATTAACTGGCACTTTCCAGTTATCAAGATACTTTATGAAACTGAAAAAGTCCTATTACACTTGCTAAAAAGGCAACTTTGGGGGTGTGGCTCTCATGAAACCATTTCATCTCTGGAGTATTAGATACTTTCCACTGTGCCCCATGCTTGATAAAGCCCCAGGATGTAGCTCTTCATCTTATAACCTCTATCGATTTCTTCTCTGTTAATTACACCCTTTCTAAGGACCCAATCATACAGCATGCTGAGCTTCCTCGATTTTGTCTTTTTTAGTTGAAATTGAGAATATATTTTAGCCCTTGTGGGACCAAGCCTTAACTCCTCATTTTTTAAGTCAAACTTCTGTTTTTCAAGCACGATATCTTCTATTTAACCTCTGTGATAAATATGTGATGAATGCACGGGATCTTCTCGATATCTGAGCGGAGTGAATATACAAGGTTCTTGTTATTTTTAAGCCTTCTGCAGTATCCCTCATGTCAATGCATTTGTGCATCTACTCCCAGCACTGCTGCTTACAACCAGTGGGTATGGTACAATATGTATACATTTTCAGAGTTTAAAATGTATCCGGTTTTGAAGAGCTGTTCCAGCAATGCACTGATTGCTTTAATGGACTTAGACACTTGAGGTGCTCCTCGTAGTAAAACAGTATGAATGTCCCATGGACCAAAGCAAGATACAGAACAGACATACGTTTTTAAGACTAGATATGGACTACTTGACAACACATTGATTTATGCTCACCACTGTTCTGAGGCTGGCTTAGAGATATTTGATTTACAGTGGATAGATTGCCTCCTGTTAAATAAAGTCCTGGGTCATTGTTCATAAACCTGAACTGCACATAGCAATCTCAATGCATTGTTAAAATATTGCAGTGGAGTTCATAGTGCCTTATTAAGCTCTGTAGTTCAAAGATTAATAGCTAAAAGGAGAAAAACCTTTGTGCAAACATCTAACAAGCTTCTTAAACCAATGACGCTTAGACTGGAAAAGTACTCAAGAGCTGTCTGTCAAGAAGCTAGAATAAAAGTGACATGACTTGGTCAAAAAGAGCGCCAGTTGCCCCCATCGCCATGCCCAGTGGGATAATGGCTTAGCCCTCAGAGAGAGTGGTTGGCCATCCTCCAGGATAACAACTCTTATTTAGGGTCAGGTGTCATCACTAATAGACAACTAAGGGTCCCGAGGAAGAACAAACCATCTCTAAATGAAAAACAAGGCGGGGGGGAGGGGGAACCCACAGCTCTAGGTCTAGTTTTCCAGGTGATCCAGGATGCTACCTACACCTTCCAGGTGAGCCCAGTTGCTGGGAGACCTGCGGCGGTGTTGCGGTAGGTGGCACTGTTCTCCTCCTCCTGCCGCGACAGCCCCACAGCTCACCGGGAAGTGCCATCTTTGGGATGAGACATAAAACTGAGGCCTTGACCAGTTGCAGTTATTAAAGGTCCCATTGCACTTTCCACAAGATTAACTGTGTTAACCTCAGTGTCCTGGCTGATTGCATTCTGTCTTCCTAAATTCCCTCTGTAGTTTCAACTGGACAAGTTAATCTGCACTTCCTGTTTTAGGCGGCTGTGCAACTGCTCGTGTGCTCGGTCCAGCAGTCACTGTGCTTCATCCCGGCTGGCCGTGCCCCAGCGATGGACAGTGCACAGAGTCCAAACTGTGTGTGGCTCCACAGGTGCCTCAAGGAGGGTCGTGGAAGACAGCATGGTTTTACCCTGTGTTTCCAACCAAATGACGTTGCATGGAGAAGGAATGTGCTCTTCAAAATGTGCTGGGGGTTGCAACACCAGCAAGAGGTGTTAGCAGTGATTTGGCAGGGCGCTCTTGCTGAGACACCTAACTTCATCTGTCCAAGGCACAATGCCTTATGGACCATCCCTGGAGTAGGTGGTTGAGGCTGACCATCCCACTGCAGACCTTTTGCTTGACCAAACCCAGTCCGGCATTTTCAGTTTTGTACTGAAGAGGCAGGGCAAAAGCATACAGCAATTTTGGCATGTTTCTAGCTAAAACCCAATAAGGGGTTTTAAACTGGGACCTAATTCTGAAACTCTCCTGTAAGCAATCCTTCCTGAGGCAGATGGGAGTGATGCTCTGGGTGAAGTAAGAGGTGCTCTTACAAGCAGGGATTTGCAGTAAGGTGACTCACTGTGTGGATTATCATGGCTAATACGTGGCTTCTGCTTGTCTCATAGTGTTGAGGTTTGGTACCTAGTCATGAGGTTGGGAAATTGCATTCTTTCTACCTTTAATTCTTCCTACTGTTTCAGTTGGATACTTCCTTTGTCACTTCATATCCCAAACTATTGTGTTTTATTGCTGGAAAATGTGTGTTTCATTTCAGTGATTGGGGATTACGCACACATGCCATTGAGTGTAATGCAAGGACATTATGTGAATGTAAGGAGTGATTATTTTTCTGCTTACCTAGAGAAAATAAAAGTGATTATTAGCATCTTAATAACTAGATGGGGAGTAATATTAATATTTGAACTCCATGAGAAACCTGAAATATAGTATGGAAATAAAGTGGCTTGGTGATCAGGTATTTAAGATGAGCCAGGTGTCAATACAGGCCACCTATAATTATCGTGGAATAAAAACAAGTTGCTAAAAAATAAAGCACATTTTGTTGTCTGGTTTCTACTACATGGTATTTCCACTGAAGATTGTAATTCCTTTTTTCTATGTCCCATTCCCCTTGTACAGAGTGTCCCCTTGGGAAGCGGGGCCCAAGAGCCCTTTCTAGGATGGGACAGGATATTACAGCTTGGTTTGTGCACCAGCATCCTTAATATTTCCTTCCTTTCAGAAGCAAATAGAGCGTACCCTTATCTGAATGCTAATTTCCTAGTTAAAACCCTCCCTTGCTGACAAGGGACTGAAAGAGTTTTAAATCACAGATGTAGAGTATCAAATGCAATAATGCTCTTGCAATAGTGCATTGAAGCCTCAATTAATTAACCCTTGGGCTAAGTAGGCAGGTACATGGTGGTGGCCACAGGCGGTGGATGGATGAGATTTAAATGGGCATCTCATTTCCTCAGCACGAAACATGCCGTTTGGTTCAGAAAGGAGTCATTTTACACACTCGCCTCATTTACGCTCAGCTTTAATCCCTTTAATTCCACCTGAGATCCAAGCAAGAATGGGAAAAGAGAGTGAGGTGCAAAAGGCTACAGAGCTGGGCTTTGTTTACATATCTTTCCCTGGGGATCCCCCCGCAGAGCCAGGGCTTCTGGCCTTTTCATCGGGCTGCAGGGATCCAAAGCAGTTGTCATATGGAAATGGTTAAACAGAGATTACGGGGAGCTCTTCACTGCAATCCACCCCGTTTAGAGCCTGGGAAGTAAGGAGCAGGGAGAGGGGGCTGAGAAAAGGGGCTGCAGCTTACCCCAGGGGCTGTGGGGATGCAGCAGGGGTGCAGTGGTGATGGGTGAGTTTGCAGAGGCCATGGGGCTGTGGGCCTCCTGTGACACTGCAACGACAGCTGCCGCTCTCCCTTCAGTGTCCTGTATGGGTGTGTGTTCGCGTATGATGTAGGTCACGTTCCATGGGTGAAGTAAGCATGTACCAAGGGTAGCGGACTATTGCTGCAGAAATAAAAAAATCCCCCAATGATTCCATTGAATCACTTAAAGGCTTCTGATCAGACTGTGCTTCTCTTTTGTTCTTGCTTTCTGTGACTCTCCTAATACAGTGATGGGCTGGCAGGAACTTGTGCCAAAATTTTGAGCAAATGTTGCAGAATATTTATGGATAATGAATTTTGAATTTATTAAAAATTATTGCACAGGAAGCAGGATATCTCAGTACCATGCTGCTTCAATCAAGGATATGCAGACAAATACATGACTATGTAACCAATTAACCCGGGTAGGATTTAAAATATCAGACACTTGCAACAAACTTCACCAGAACAAGACTGAGAATTGTTCACAGGAATTATCCAGTGAATGGCTGAGAATAATGAACCCATTAAAAAAAAAAAAAAAAAGCAGAATCTCTTCCTTACCAGCCACTGAGAATAAAAATGCAAAATGTGTCATATTATTCATTACAGTTACACTATGTCCCCAGCTCTGCTAGAACATCTGTATACAACGTAGTGCTCCTACCCAGATTTGTATAAAGAAGATTTGAGGGAAAGTCCTATTTTTAAGATGCAATTGGTACACTTGCATGAGGTGCTCAGCACTGGTGCTCACACCACACACAGCACTGCTGCAAGCGTAAATCTGGACCACTCCTGATGCGGCTGCATGGATGGGATGTGGGTGCTCCTCTGGACCTCGCTCCATGCCTGCCCAGTTTGTTCGCGGTTGGAAGCCACCACAGATGTACCCACCCAGCGAGAAGCTATCACGCTGCTGGCAGCTGAGACCGGGCACACTCATTGCACCTGTGGGCCGGTGACATTTTGTGCATCGGGCAGTCGGACATTGCCCAGCCCAGCACCATGAGGCGATTCATGTCTGCGGCGGGGGCCTGGGGATGCTGCCAGGGTCTCTGCCCCCCGCCCCCCCCAGCTGCGGGACTCTCCATCTCATTTCCCTCCACGCGATTTACCATCTGTGAGCTCGTCTTTAACCTAATAAAAATCATCTCGCTTTTGACTAACAAGAAAAGGAAACAGTGCTCATTGTGGGGTTTGGGGAAAATGGCCTCGCTAATCTGCAGGATGAGAATGGAGTGATTTATAGGCGGATTTAACTGTGGGCCATGATTAGGGGGCTGGTAGTAAGTGCATTAGATGTCTAAGTGTGGCAATAGAGTAAATAGGCGTTTTATTTATCGCAGTGCCAGGGGCCTCTTAGCGGAAGAGCGCTTCTCCAAATTGAAATATAGCAGAGTTTACACTCCTGATTAGGGCTTCAAGCGCAGAGCCCAAGGCTATCAGCGAGCAGAAACAACGCTCGCTGACACCTAATTGTCACTGGATTAATGTGCAAACAGGGACAGCAAACAGCAACAACAAATAACCCGGTGTCAGAGCTGCTGGTGGCAGTGTCCACTAAGTGACTGGGGGCCAAATTGAAGTTTATATCTCAGAATCTGCTGAGATCAATGCATCAGCCTGCTAGGCAGGGCTGAAAATATTTCTCTGTTGTGCTGCTGTGGCTGTGTTGTAAGAATTTGCATATTGTACAGGTGTGGAGCTAGCTATTAAAAAAGAAGAAATGCATTCATTTTCTCAGAAGCAGCGCCCACCCTGCTGCTAGGCATGACATGTGCATACCATGTGTATTGGACTGTCAGGTACCCGTGGAGGATCTCCCATCCAGAAATCCAAATCCCTCTTTGAACGCCCCCAGATTCCCGAAAATTAATTCCTTGTGAAGCTGCCTGGTGTGTGTGTGTGACTGTGGCTGTAATAAAAGAGGCAAGGCTTGTAAGGAAAGGTAATATATTTTATTAGTCCAGCTGATATTGTCTGAGGAAAAAAGGACAAGCATCTGAGCTCAGAAGCTCTTCCTCAGATCATTTTATGTAGTAAAATGCCTAATGCATACATGTGAATTCCTATGCCTCTGAAGAAGCAACTGCTTTGTTCTTTGAACTGTTAGAGGAGGTAAGTATCCCCATTATTATATGGGGTTTGCATATATACCTGTTATTAGTGCGTACATCACGTGAGGCTACATACCATATGTCTGTAAACTAAGCATGAGCAATATTGTTCAATTTATTTCCTTTATGCTTCATAGCCATTCAGGTAATTTATGTGAATAAAGGCCTTTTGCTCTATGATCTTGTGACTTTCACTGGCATCTCCATATAAAATTTTACAACCCTGTTTGTGAATCAAATCATTCCCACAACAACTGATTCAATCTGGGTCACCACCTGTCCAGCTTTGGACTGGAGGAAGCAGTTTGGGAATCTGAGCTCTGGTTTTTCTACTTCTGGTTTGGCTTGTTTGCTCCAAGATATTTCTACACAGGATCTCACTACAGCTGGTAAATTCTTTGGAGACAGGACAGAAAAAAATAAAAAGCATGCTCTTCATTTACAGCATCCACCTTCTTTTAAGCTGAGAAATTAGTTTCATTTCCTTAGGACAAGAAAAAGGGATTAAAAATGAGCATAAAAAACAAATGCAAGAATAGGTTAGCAGCCAAGGAGTTCACATATTCAATCATTTTTCTTCCATAATTAGCTATTTAAGGAGGAAAAGTCACAAATATATGATTTATGTCTCTAAATGTATTTCTAAAGTTCTTAAGTTTTATTGACCATGAAAGTTGGTCTTTCCCTGTGTTAAGAACTGAAGAAGCTATAGAGCTAGCTAGTAGCTCAATGGTGCAAAGTCTTATGATTTAATCTTGACATTTGCAATTTTTTGCTGTAAAATATTACTTTCTTTATTTCAAGACTTTAGTGTAAAACCTCGTAATTTCTTTTAAGCTCCATTTGATTGTCAATTGCACAACTCTCTCCAAAGCTTAAAGCTTATGATTTTCATACACATATGATTTATTCCTTTTGTACCACAATATAATGTACTTTGGTGCAAATTCTCCTTATTGCTCTTGCATCCTCATCTTTCCTGCCTTGTGTCTAGGATTTTTGTGTGTGTGTGACAGTACTTGGATATGTAAGCTTTGAACTTTCTGTAGATTCATTTAGAAATGTTTCATCTATCCATCTCTGTGATTGAACGAGCTGCATATCTGATCTACTCTGCTTAATGATTTCCAGGAAGTAGTGGTCTTGCTATTGGCATATTTGCAGAAGAAATGGGATCAATTTTCAATATTGAAAACAGCCCAATAGTTATTTATGCACAGATTATTTCAGAGTTTCAAAGCTGTGCAAGGGTATGGAAATAAGGTTTATATTGCAAAATTGAAAATATTTCAGATTTTTTCTTACTTCATTTAGAGTTAGAAAATCATAAAAATGAGTTTGCAACAGGGAAGTCCCAAGTTCATTTTACTAACAATATGCTTGATGAATTCAATGTATTTTTAATCCAAGTGTAAAACTCTAAGGACATCCAAGGTGCTGACTAGAGCATGAAAATCTAAATTAATGCTCTGCCAGAATGACAGTACTTAAACAACCAAAATATCACCCACAGGCATTGGTCTTTCTGAGAAGTTCATAATCTATATATTGTTATTGTAAAGATTGTGATTTCATGCAGAAAATAATTCACAAATCATAATTAACATAGGTCCCAATAGATGACCAGAGGCTTTAAATATATATTTTACATTTTGCTGTTTCAAAAAGCTATACAACCCTGTAATAAATAACTACTACAGGTACATACCACAAAATGGCCATACTGTTCAATATATCAGCGAACACTCATAAATCAAGGGATAGTTTTACTTAACTGTATGTAATTTGATATTTAACATTTTAATTACATAAAATCTACCAGTTAATACCTTCAGCTATATAGATCCAGGTATGTTCATTCATAGCCTATTTAAAACAGCTTAGAACTGGAAGACGCTCATTTGTACAGGGTGCTGTAAAACGAGGCCTGTTTCCTTACTTGGGCAAAATGCCTACTGGAGAGAACAGGAATTTTGCCTGAACAAGGACTGCGTCATCAGCAATGAAGCACATGATAACGGTGGTTTGCACCAAGGATCTCTAAATATTGTCAACAAAAACAAAATGCCCGCATCTCCCCTCAAACCTGAGTAGTACGTTAGGGGTGAGACCTTGCAGCCCTTTCTTTGGAAAGGAAAAAAAATAAAAATAAAAATAAGAATAAAAAGGAGGTGGATTTGCAGTAGTAACAAACTGAATACAGTAGCGAAGGACCTCACCGCATAGCCCTGCCTGCTGCCAGACTCCGCGCAGGCATCGGGCTCCCAGCCAGCGCAGCCGACTGCAGGACTGGGGCCTGAATCCGCTCCTCACTAGCAGAGCTGACTGCAGAATTAAAGCTTTCAGCCACAATTTTCAAGTTGATAACGCATGGACACAGCAATCCCACCCACGTGATAGCAATTGAAGCATTCAGGTGCTAGATTGTAGGCTCCTCTGGGCACAGACTTTTCATTTTGTTTGGGTATAAATCATCCAAGTGCATCTATCCCACTATATGGATGTTAATAATAAAATAATGCTCGCAGCTCCCAGTACAGATGTGGCAAGGAATTTTTGGGAGGAATGAGGAAAAAATGTGAAGACAATAAATTACATTTAATTCACTGAGCTGTGGAGGAAGGCAAAACAATAAAACCCCAGCTTTAACAAACCCTCATTGAGAAACTGATTGCTCTGTAAAAGACATAGTTGTGCCACACTAACATTTGCTGATTAACCAGTCATGAATTTGAGTCACACATCAAATACTAGTAATGAAACAAAATGAAAATAATGGTTTGCCTTTTAGCCCAGATATACAAGGGGTGCGAACATGCCTACACAAACATTTTAAACATCATTTTAATATATAAGTTTGGATGAATTTGAGATGAGGGTTGTTTTAAATTATGACAGGTTTCAAGTAAATCTCATTTTAACAAAAAGAGGGACTGGTGTGTAAAAAGAACAAGAAAAAAGCAACCTATCGAGTGCTGTAGGTTTGCCAGATTACTCTGCCAAAACTCCCATTATGGCAAGGTGGGCAGAAAGAGGAACACAAGCTTGGCCCTATTATGCATTTGTACACAACAAAGTGCTGTGACGTATATCAACACCTCAGCACAGAAGACATAAATTGCGGGGTTTCATTTCAGTGAATTGGCTTTTTCTGTTAATCTTTGTTTTTCTTAGGTTTTTCTTTTCTGCTTTTTGAGTGCTGGCCTGTTACCTGTAAGTTGCAACCATTTTCTTCACTAACAAAAGCAATGCCAGTGCAGTTAGACGGGTTAATAATGTGAGTTAACGAAGCAGAATTTACTGGTAAGGTTGAATGTCCATTAAAGAAATGTGAGAAACCTACCAATTCAATTACTGCATCCTCTAAAGTGCCCTGATGTTTTGGGCTCACTCAACAAGATGGGATGAGCCAATCAACCAGTCAGTCCATGGCCACAAGCAAGGGGAGGTCATGGTCCCAGTCCATTTCCCCTTCCAATCTCCCTTGCTCCTAGCCAGGTATTTCTGCCACTTACCATGTACACTAACCCCAGGATCCTCTGAGACCTGATTCAGATTGCCAACCTGGCAGAAACACAATGCAGCAAAAAAGGGGTGATTTTTCTGCTGGGTGAATGAGTTGAAAGAAAAGGAGGGAGGTTCTCATGAGCAGAGGAGGTGGTGCAAGGCAGGTGGTGGGACCATGTGGCTGAGAGTGAGGGAGAGAGTGGGGAAGAGAAGCAAGGACTAGCAGGGAAAGAAATGAAGATTTGCATCTTTGGGAACCAACAAACCATTCAATAGGCTCAGCTGCTCCCAGAACTGCAGCTCTGGACTGTAATTTTGTGGTATGACATGTCTGGTGACAGCAACAACATGAAATGCTCCTGACCCCATGACCACCAACACAAATGTAAAGTTACTACCAACTACTGTTAACATTTACTATTAACATTCACTATGAGTAGTTAGTGAATTGGAGGTGATAGTGCACAACAAATCAAGTGAAAGCATTGGATTAAAGTCACAGCTTGGTAGATTTTGTCACATTTACTGGAATAATGATTTTACTGAATCTCAGGTCAAAAAGGGAAAATAAGGTGTGTAGAATCACAGAATCATAGAATGGTTTGGGTTCAAAGGGACCCTTAAGGGTCATCCAGTTCCAACCCCCCTGCCATGGGCAGGGATGCCACCCGCTAGACCAGGTTGCCCAGGGCCCCATCCAACCTGGTCCTGAACACCTCCAGGGATGGGGCATCCACAGCTTCTCTGGGCAACCTGTTCCAGTGCCTTACCACCCTCATAGTAAAAGTTTCTTCTTCATATCTAACCTAAACCTACCCTCTTTCAGTTTGAAGCCATTACCCCTTGTCCTATCACTGCACTCCCTGATAAAGGGTCTCTCTCTAGCTTTGTGGAGAAAGCAGGTGTGTAGAAAGCACCCCGATCTTTGGTATTGCTAAACAACGGGCAGTTCTGAATGAACAAGGCACTACCACAGGGCACTCTGAGAACCCACAGCTCAGATGAATGGGTTATTCCTTTGAAACAGCTGAATTACACAGCCTCTTCCATCTTAAAATATCCTGTGTCAAGTCTCAAACAACCCACTTATGTGTTCCCTTCCAGGTAGGAGAAGTATGGGGGCAGAAGAGTAAGCCCCCATACTGAGAGGCCTAAGAAATTCTTATGGGGGTAAACTCTAGGTCTTCTCTAAATGCATGGGAGATCTTTTCTAACCACTTGTATCTATGAGCATCACCAAATCCCTGCGTACATTTACAACAAGACGGGGGCTCCAATTGAAAACACCTGATGCTTTAACTGGCTGTGAAATCGTTCTAATAATCACTATTTGGATTTGCATTTTAGCATACAAAATACTTACTTTAGTTCCAGGAAAACTGAAGTTACATGCAAAGAAACAATAACTGTTCTAGTGTATGCTGGGTTTGGATGAGGCTGCTTGTTTGTTTTTAACTGTGTTTTTTCACTGTCTTAAAAAATCCATCTAGGACATAATATGCTACTAGTATAATATTTGCAATGGCCAATATAAGCTTCCCAGTGGCAGGAATGGTTATTATGCTGATTCTCCATGTTAAGTAAGGATGTAAGGATGTAAATACACTGACTGATACAAACACAAACAAAAATATATAGAAAAAAATGTGTGGGAAGCACACTGGATTTTGTTTACGGAAAGAAACTCTAAGATAAAAATAAAAGAAAGCAATGGCTACTGTTGTTAACGTGCTGTGGGCCAGGATGCTTTCTGTAGCCTGTGTTTTGAACTTCCTTAACACAGAAAGCTGTTTGAATCAAGGTGGGACATTGCATTCTGGGATTTGTAGTCTCTGGGAACATTTATATTAATAGGACAGAAACTGATTATCTACATTTTACACTGACTGGGTGTAGCCCTCCTAAAGGGAATGAAGAAGTCCCAGTGAGACACCTCTGGAAAGTTTGTACCATAGAGAAGATGGACATTTTGGAAAAATCAAATTAATCCTGTAATAGTGTATAAATCTGTACAACACAACCTTTTAAAATATTCCTAACTCTCAGAAGACTTAATCAATATTCTACAAATTACAGGATCATTTAAGAGTGTTGATATAAAGAAAAAGCCCATGCTTCTGTCCCTGTGGAACATTAACAATATCAAGACAAGCTGCCTATCCAAAATACCATTGAAATTACTTCTTCTGCCAAGGTTGATGAAATTATGATGGCTACATGTCAGTTTTTTTCCTGTTTAAAGGGAAATCTATGGTCAAGTATGCCTTGAAGTTCTTCAGGTTCATTAACAAGGTCAAAATCAATGTTATTTTACTGTTTGGAATCATTTTTGGCGGAACAATGAAAAGAAACCATAGTAGAAGTAGTCTTAATATAATCATTTTCTTTTCATTGTTCTTTATGGGAAAATAATTTGGCCCGAAATTTAGTGGTCCCATCAGGGAGGTGATATCTTTAAAAAGGTGGTCTGAAGGACAGGTTTTACTGTACTTTAATAGGCTTATAGATTAATATAAATCTTAATATTCATAATCTGTACTATTCCTTTTCTCAATATCTAGTCCATCTATACATCTATTTGTAATGTATGTTTCAAACACAAGTTAAACTTGATTTTATTGAAAGCACTGATAGTGCTATAGGGATAATCATTTCTGAAAAAGTCATAAGGTCAAATGTATAGTTAGTTTTCTCTTGACAAAATTTTATTAAAAAAAAAAATCAAATACTGGTGCCTTGTAGCTGAATGTTCCATGCATATTTTGAAATATTTGATTGCCTGAAATAAAACATGTCAATTAAACAATGGATATTATTGCAGTAAAATGCACAGTTATCGGCCCAATTTGTATTCCTGTGCAGGGGTACAAAACTGGAGCAATTTCATGTCATTCAGTGTCAAATATACTGGTCTGTTTTTACTAGAGCTGTTCTGGGTTTGCAGAATTAATCGAATCATTTTAATTTTCAAGCCAGAAATGCAGCATCGGAGGCTTCCCATTACAGAAAATCATGTAAGTAGTGTGTAAGCCCACTTTTCATAGCATGCTTTTTTGGATGACAAGACGCTAGAATACGTACCAGAAAGATATCTAAGCACTTGAAATATTTGTCTCCAAGGACACCTACAATATTTATTCTAGGTGCAGCGCTGTTAAAGGGGAGCTGTTGTTGTCATTTGTTGTTGTTGTCATTAGTTTTTATGTAAGCTGTGCATAGGAAAATTTACAAGTGTCTGCTAATGCCTCCTTGTATTAACAGAGAACAGCAATAAGCAAATGCTGCTTGTGTGAAGTGATGAGCATTACTTTGTAATACCCAGCCATTATCTACTAACTGAAAAATTAGTTGAACTTTGCTAAATTGCATGCACAGGCCAGTACTTATCTACTTTCTGCTGATTAGAGCATGAAATATTTGCGTGATTTGAATTGCTTTTTACGGAAATCAGGGCATAGCACGTCAAATGCCCACAACACATGAAAAAGCAATGTCTGCTATATGGAAGATGCTGGACCAAATCCTGTTTGTGTTTAGTGCAAACTGCCATAATGAACAGGATTATTGTGCAGGTACAGAACAGTTCAGAATGTGCCCATAAAGTCTGCTTATATTTTTTTCCTGTCACCTCTTAGCTGTGCAGCAGCAAGTGATTAATGTATTACTTACCGGCTATTATAGAGCTGTTGGTCTGTTTTGACTTTCTTTTAATATGGGCAGCACAGGAAACTACTGCACACTTTCTACCATGAATACCAAAATGGATTTTGTAACAAGTAGGCAAGATAGCACAGATTTTATCTGCCAGCTAATAGCTGGCTGATCTTGGACTGGATTTTCATGGAAAGGAAAAAGAATGCTGGCGAGATGCTGAGAAGCGTTAGCAGAACTTTGCAGTAGAGCTGACCATCTGGAATAATGGACAGTATTGGCTGTCTTCCATTAGAGGGAATCATTCAAAGTCATAACAGGCAGCGGTCACTAGGGAAAGGGCTGGAGAGAAAGCTAGTCATTCTTTTATATTTGTATGGAGTATTAGTGAAGATTTATTAAAACACTTGTCTCATTCCTACAATTGACAGTTGTGGTTATTAATACCTTTAGCTATATTTGATGAAGATACTGCTTGCCGTATTTCAAAACGGTTTACAATATTACGTCAAGTACAGACACTTTTCTGTGGGATTTCAAAGTCAGGGGAAAAAAGCAAGGTAATAACACCAAGCGTAATGTGGTACACAGACAGAAAAGGACATTTTGCTAGATTTCAGTAATCTAAAGAAAAACAGGTTCAGCCTTCAGTCATATGACCCTAAATGTGTAATAGCATCATTTTATGTATAACTACTTGTCTTTTTTGATTAAAAAAATTTATTAATGTATTCACATTTTGTGGGGGGGCTAAAAGAGAATACTGTTATTTGTTTTTCAATGATAGTAGCTCGCAGAATGAATTACCATACAACGGAGCTGGCAACGTCCCCAGGCAAAATATAATCAGCAAATCTTACTCTAATCATATACAGTGATGTTAAAATATCACTGCTTCATTTTGATATTTCAGGAGAAGAATAAGCAGCACACGTTTATGACAAAAATGCTTTAATAATTTATTTGCCAGCATTTCCTTATGAGTGCATTTATTTTGTTTTCAGTGATAAAAAATGAACAAGCAATAAATGGGAAAGGTGTATTGAAAAACCTCATATGCTTATGACCCACTTTTTGGTATTTGTTAAGCATTTGCCCAGATCTTGAAGTGCATCTTGTCTCATACAATGAATTCAAGGGGACAGTCGAAGAGTTAAATTCATGTTCTAAATAATGATTTTAAAAAGCCGGCATTTGTACCTTATGAGTACAGGTGACAAATGTTACTGAAATTTTACTTGACAAGCACAAGAGCACAAGACTAAGGAAGAATAAAACACTTTATAATGCCTCTTACCCTGAACAATGACTTTCCCATGAATAATGAACATCACCACACACACATCCAAACCACACAAATGCCAGACCAAATTCTGCCTTGGTTTATATGCCACAATCCCATTGGAGTTAATGAAGTTGCAAACCTGTATGGAACTTGGTTCTTTATATCTCTAACCTCATCTGATTTTTAATATTTACACATGCATATTAAGTAGGAATCTCTAGTGTGTTATGTGGACTCCGCTTAAAAAAAAAAAAAAAACAATTTTTCCAGGTTTACCAATTTTACAGTGTTACTAAGTGTGAAAAAACTATCGTATATGTCTTTTCCATTTCGAAACCAAACCCAGCATTTGCTGATAATAGCATCTGAGGCAAACTTCAGATCTGTGGTTCAGAATGGTGCGCTTCCCGAAGTCCAGCTGATTATTTCTGAATACGGGCATGTTGTTCCACCCATCCAAGCTGTTGCATAACCAGATATGTTCAGGCCTCTTTTCAATGTGAAAGGGGCTAGTATACTCAGCTTTGTGGAAAATGTTTGCCATTTACTGACCCTTCCTGGACCCACGTGTTTACAGCAGTAGAGCGGTTTTGCTAAGTTTTGCAGCAGTCTGCTCTCCACCGTTGGAGCCTTCCTAATCTCTCTCAGTTCTGGTCGTACTGTTATCCACTTTCAATGATACTCATTTTAAAAGGTTAACAAACGAGAAGCTAAACCAACCATACAAATAACAGCCAAAAGAACAGTTTCCAAAATGTGTTGCTGTAGTGTCATTTCCAATTTAATATTCAGACAGAGTAAAGCTAAAGGCCACCAAACCAGGTGGATGAAATAGTTCTGCATTTTATGACTCATTCTTAAATGAAATCTCTTAAATATTGCTAATGAAGCCAGTTATCATATACAGACTTGTAATGCGCCCTTTCTAAGCGGGTTCAGTTACATTTCCCTGTCTAGCAATTTACCCCAGGCCCCTATTAAATGAATTATCACGGCTCCTAAATCATCTCTGCGGGGGTTTCCGCTAATCCCATCAAGACACTTACACTCCCTTTCTTCCCTCCTAGTGACATAATGAATTATTATTTCATGGGGAGCTGTTAAAGAGGCCCCTCTGGAAGAGTTTAATGTGTAGCACTGGGAAGGGGAGGGAGCTGCCTGCCGAGAAAGCAGCGGTAGGTACTGAAGCCCTGGGCTGCCCTGGAGCCTGCAGGGAAACAAAGGGCACAGGTGCCCTGGGCTCCCCTCTCCTCCTCGGGGCCGGCCTCGTCTGCCTCCCTGGCCGTGTGGATGACAGGCGGCCTCCCCACACTCCCCACCGGTCCCTGCCCTCTGCTTATCCTTGTCATCAAGAAAAGCAAAGGGAGAGTGAATATAAATGTTTTCCTTAACTGGAGGAAGCACCCCGCTCACCAACCACTTGCGGAATCCATTAGGCTAATTTATTAAACACAATTTGCCTTGTGTGGCTGAACTGAGTAATGACAAAAAAAACCATAAATAGGGAGAAAGCAGCAGCACTGAGCCATGGGCTCTGTGGCCACATGCCCCCTTACTTTGTCCCTGACTTGCAGGGTCCGTGCCCACGTTACCCTCCCTGTAAGCCTCCCTGACACCTCTGGAGAGAGGTCCAGGGTCCAGGCTGGGGAGGGGGGCTCACGACTGGGACAAGTTCTTTCTCCCTTCTGGAAGTACCCAGCTCTGGCGATGGTAATTAAAAGCAATAGAAGGAGAAGGAGAACACTGAGCAGTAACAGAGTATTTTACCAAAAAGAAGACTGTACACAGAAGCAAGCATTTCCCTCAGGTAGGAAAAAGTCCAGGCTTGTTCATTCTCTAACCAGACTTCTCCAGATTTCCTTCTGACCAACGTTTTATTTCTTCTCCACAAAGAGCTGTAATGCAGGTTGATAGTGCAACATCATTCGCTAAATTAAAAAAGCACCCAGGGCCAGATGTTCATGCCAAGGAAATCCCCACCATTCCTGTGATGTCGGCAGAGCACGGCAGGTACAGATGACCTCAGAGCTAGTCCTGAGGTTAACAGGAGGAGGATAACATTCACAAGGGTGCAAATCAGGTTTACAGTGAGTCCAGGAAGGCTGCAAGAAAAGCAGACCCAAAACAAGACCAGGTTGCAAGTCAGACTTATTTTGCTTTCATAGTTCATTAATTTTGTGCATAATATGCAGTGGCAGAGTGACCACCTGTAGTATGTTTACCTCAAGAACAGAAGAGCATTCCCAGCTGAGAAATCTCAGCTCCCATTTACTTCTCTAATCTGGTGGAGAGTATCAGATCATGGTCCTGTGAAAGCAACTGTATGGGGCTTTTTATCGTATCGCAAAAGCTTGCTCTGCGCAGTTATACTTGATTTGGTCCAGGACTGTAAACTTTTCAGATTAGGTATGCTTCTGGTTTATACACCAAATTAGATTAGCTGAGATGATAACTCTATGAAAGATCTGTCTGGTGAGTTTACTCATCACTAGTGGCTGGATACACCTGCTTATGGAAAGCTTAAAGGCAAGTATTGTGATCTCTCTCCTTCTTGGCAACCAGTTTTCAGTAACTGAGCTGTATTGGAACATTGCATTTATTAGCCTTTGGTAACTCTATCCATCATGAATGTGTCTAATCCCCTTTTAAAAATATATATATACTTGGGGCCTCCCAAACAACTTGTTTGCAGGTTATGTTCGTGCCTGGTCTTCTAGTTGCCTGACCCTAGCTGTCACTCTCTATTCATCACTTCCACAGTGCACCTGTTTTTATCAGTCTCCTCCATATCCTCCTTCAGCTGTCTCTTTTCCAAGCTGAAATGCCTTTGTATGGAAGCCATTCTATGCCTCTGACCATCCCCTTTGCCCTCATTGGTGTTTGAGGTTCTTCACAATATCTACTTAGAGTGGAATTACAGAAATTAAGCTAACTAGTCAAGGTCCTTTGATCAGGTCCATATACTAAGCACAAACAAATGAGTCTAATATGCTTTCTGGATAGAGTCGATGTATGTGGGCCATATATTTGCATTTGTGCAACTTCGACATTCTGGTTTTGGTTAATAAAATCTCCAAGAACAAGAGTTATAGGTGATATGCTCACTCTATACTGTGCTCTTCATTGACTCCTGCATTCCCAACTTACTTTAGAGCTGCCTAACTCTGAAAGAAAGAAAGCATTCCTCTCCTTCACAAAGCTTAGAAATGAAGACTGGATTTGTGCATTGCGTAGAGGAGGGGTGGAGAATAGTGTTTTTTCTGTAATCTATAGTTGAATAACTATAAATACTCCTTTGAAATTGTTATGCTCTGTCAGGTAAAACCAGAGGTGCATGAAACATTACATTTTTAATCTATTATCCATTCTTGTTTGCAAGGATTTCCATTTTCTTAGGTTGTTTGAATCTCTGTTCTAAAGAGTAATAGCATAGTCAAAGTAAAATTCAACCATAACCCATCAGTTTTTGCCAAATTTTAGTCTGAGAAAATCATCTGTCAGCCTTGGAAAACTTAGCTTGATTTTGATCAAAACTTAATGGTTTGAGTTTTCCATTCAAAACTACATTTTTTGGCTCAAGTTGAATACTTACAGCATCCATAAATTTGGTCTGAGTTTTGGACTTGTGACAAAACTCTCAAAGTAGGCAAATTTAGTCAGCTTTCAAATGAAATTTTGGAAGTCTTGCATCCATCAGGCCAATTGCACTCTGCTACACTCATGATTTGAAAACAGGCAACTAAAGTGCTGCAGAGATCTTGGTAGCCCATGTCTTTAGTCAGCAGAAATTTGGTGGAACAAAGGCCCTACTTTGAAAATATGGGACCAGCAAAATGGACATATTTATAGATATTCAGTTAGAGACTAAATGATACATTAGACTGTAACCTACTAAAGTTTGGGGTCTGTTTGCTATTTTTAAAAGAATAAATCAATTAACCATCAACAGGAGTCATTTAGGTCTGTCCCGCTGATTTGATTGTCCAACAGGATCAGAGCCTTGTATTTTGTGTACCAAAACTTAAGTCTTTCTAATGAAAATCAAAGTGGGAGTCCTATGCCGTATTTTGGCCGGTGCTACTGGAAGTGGCAAATGCAGCAACTCTAAAAGCAAGGGTGGTGACAGGAGCTGCAGCAAGAGAAGCTTCAAGCAGGTGATTATCGTAATTGCCTTTTCTGAGAGGAGTGCCTTCTAGGCACTTGCATTTTGGAACGATGATATGCATGTTTGTGAACTGCCTAATCTTAGTGCTGCCATGTCTGTATAAGCAAGAACACCTTAAAAAAGAATTTAAAGACACGTTTGTGCCACTAGGAAATATGAAAGACCAATTAGTTACTAAACATTTAGAAGCCTGCAAATGTGACTAGAAGCATATCCAGAAAGTGATGAGCTTCCTTTGATAATTTAAACAGCTCATTATTACTATAATTTTCAAGCCAATAGAGAAAAAATATGTATCTTACTTTTCATTATCTGCAGTCATTTCTTTGTCTTCAGTCTGGAATAATAGATATGACTTTATTATCATCATTGTTATTGTTACTAAATTCAGTTATTCCAAATAGAGAGATTGCCCAGTTAGCTATAAAGAACATGGTTTTGCTTAGGGCTGGAACAAAGATTTGACTTCTACTGTCTCAGCTCAGCTGGAATGCAGATTCCTTTTTTGTTTTGGAAACAAAGATTATTCTAGTCTGCAGATCAGTAGGACTCCAGAAAGAAAAATCTCAGATAATGTTTTGTCCTTTTGAGGTGTATTTTCAGTAACAATTAAGTGTGGCACTATGATATGAAGTGATATGTGACTAGTCAGAAATACTTTCTTTGTTTTCTCTGTGAATTGCCTAGGACCTCTGTCCCAAGCTGACCCTGCAGAACAAAGTGCACAGTCACAATTCTACAGGATAAACAGTGCCTGGATAAGTCTGTGTATCAAACTTTGACCTTGCTTCATGCATATGAAATGTAAAGCATCTGATGCAGATGAGAAAATTCATAGTTCAAAGTTCTGCAACACACATGAAAGGAGAAGCAGGCCTGGTAACAGCAAACCCTAGGACATTTCAATGTCCCAGTGATTTATTGCTAGGGCAAGTGGAAACATTGCAGACCAAAATATCATTTATCATTTAATTACAGATCTCACTGAAACACATAGTGTCTGACCACACAAACAGTGTGGGACCCTCCCTGTGTATTCCCCCCAAATGTTGTATGATACTACTATTTGGGAGAATTTAATTGACAGACTTCCCAAAAAAACTGGTCAATTACCTTTAGGTTTAGCATTAGACTTCCAGCACGGCCAAATTTTATGTGCTTCCTTTTCAAAATGATAAACCACTACCCTTTTGCTATTGTAACTCTACAGGTGGACTTAGAGGTCAGAGCTTGTCAGAAGTTCTATTTTTCTTCATAGAGCGTCTTTGATAATCAAACAGGAGAAATGTTTGGGACTCTTGTTTGGTTTCTTTTCAGTGTTACTTTCCTTTCAAAGTACACTAAAAATCTGTACAGATACTCATCAGTGCCACTGGCGCTACAAGAAACTGGGAAAAAGACAGCCCACGAGTTGTGTACAATACTTATATTTTACTGTCATAGAATCTCTAATTATCTGTGGATCTCAAAATGCCATGAAAAATATTGATTGATTAAGACACACAAGACCCCTGAGAGGTAAGTAAGTATGATACCCTTTGTTTGGAGATGGAAATGGAAGTGTGGTGACTTATTCAAGGTCACACAAGGAGTCCATGGAAAACCTGAGAACTCAGGAATTGTGATTCCTGATAAATACCCTGTTCAACCCAAAGTCTTCCCCTTGAAAATATTTTTCAAGAGTGGTGGCAGTTGAGGGAAACATTTATGTATACTGAGGGGTAGAGTATATTGGGATGTAAAGGTTAAAGGACTTACTAGCTGGAAGCTGTTTAAGCTGGCATTAAATAGGGAAAGGTTGAATGTGAGGATAAGGTAAAGGTGGATGTAGTTTGCTTTTGTGTGGGGCATAGGCTAGAATCTTTCTTGGGCAAATCTTATTGGTATTCAGTTTCATTGCTGTTAATTATTTTAAACTAGCTGGTTATTTGAAAGATGTTGATTGCCATATTGTTTTTTTTCCCTAGAGATAAACTGTGATGTAATATTTATGTATTTTTAAACATGGTTTCCCACCAGCCTTTGCCTCCTGGTCTCGAATCAGAATTACTGCTCCTTTAACTAAATATTTGTGTTGCACTAATTTGTCAATTACGTTCTCTAATACTCCCAGGAAATCTGAACTAGGGCCATACCCCCAAGTTCTTACTTTTGCGGAGCAATTCAGTGGAATTTTTAGCTGAATAAATGGCACGGGACTGGGAATTTAATGTTTATATTTTCCTCAAAATAGAAAGCATCCTCTCCCTCCTCAGAGTCCTTGCAAACAGTATGAGTTCAACCTCAACCTTAATACAGAGGGGATTTATTAGCAAATCCTGCCAGCTGAGGGCAGCTACAACATCACACTAATTCTAAATGGACAGTTTTAGAACAAACTGGAGCTGCATTACTTGAAGGTTTCCTTAATCTTTAACAGGTTTTCCTCATCTTCTTGTGCATTAAAACAAAAGTGAACAAACCTTGAAACCTTGCTGGAGCATCAGAACCAAACTCAGAGGTAACGTTAGAAAAGCTGATCAGTGCTCGTCCTGCTGGTCTTCAGTCCTGCCCCCTGTCCCATCCCCAGTAGCATGCTCCCACCTCTTCCTAAAGGTAGCTGGTAGCAGTCATTTGTTGACAGTGAATTGGATCAAACTGGTGACCCAGCTGACTATCAGGAACATTGATGTTCAACCAGGTTAGAGAAATGGTTAGACTCTGTGTGGTCCCAGCACTGACACAAGGTACTCAGTGAGGCAGGACTACCCCTTTGAGATGGCAGCGTGGCCTGAGAAGGGCTCAATACAACCAAGAAACTTCACCTCACTGCGTTATGTCATACCTGGGACTGGGAGCTCAGGCAATACCAATCAAGAAAACATAATAAATTTTCTTAAACGAATAATTTCTAAAATACAAACCACAGCCACAGGAATAACGATTCTGTTGTTTGCAGTCACGTTCAATCATTTCTGATTCCCTGTCTTTGTGGTCCTCTCTTCCAGTCCGTATGTGTTGGAAGATCTTGGTGCCTACTCAGACTCTGCTGTTGTAAGGCAGCAGTATTTCATTATTCAGAGTATCTTTTTTTTCTACTTAGTGGTGTGTGGTTTTTAAAGCAACTGAACTATTTTTAAATAGACGTGCTCTCATGCAATCACACAACCTGTGTGTGTGCAAAGAAGCAAAGTCAACAGCAGTAGATGCAGGCCTAGTAGGAAAAGGAAAGGATAGTTTTTTATTATGTATGCATCTCGTGTTGACAATCACTGCAGCTATAATTTCAAAAGATCCAGTCTGATGAAATACTCAGAATACTGTTTACACATAAAATTTTACTGCTCTGCATGAGGTTCAGATTCTGAAAACCCTCTGCTTGGAGGCAGGGTGGAGTCTCCCAGTGGAAGGGAGCCTATCCTGGGTCAAGTGCTCATACCTCATAAACCAAAGTTCACTTTACTTTAAGATAAAGTGTTAAATTGGGAGTATGTTTTCAAAATTCTGTTGAAAATATCTTTGAAACAGGAAGGCAAGAGAGGCACAATATCAGTGTAATAAATCACTACTTTTGGGGGGCATTGTGTTCTCTCATTAGCTGGGATACAGATACAGCAAAGGTTTGAAAGATATGGCTAGGTTTTATTTTCAGTAATTAGATGTTGGACTACAAGATTATGCTTAAATTGTGTGTAATCAGGCCCAAAATCTGAAGACTGGGAAATGGGACCCTGTGCAACACTATTGCTTCTGACTAACTCATTGTGCACAAGTCAAAGCAATCTAGTTGGCCTCTGCCTCAGTTTCCCTGTACAGGATACGAAGTGAATAATGGCTCTCATTGCCCATCTTTAGGAAGGGTTTGAAGACTCTGTGAGAAGGGTCTTATACATTTAGCATATTATTCATGGAGAACTGAGATTTTATAAATGTTTTGAACATCAGAAAACTTAAAACCTGTCAACTTTGTTATAACTGTCTATAATATTTATAATGTGCTAGACCTCCTGGGAATCGTTGCAAGGTAAGTGAAGTAAAATGTGTTTAACATCAAACATTAACATCCTTTATTATTGCTGTTTTGACTGTAACCTTCTTTTCTTTACCTTTCACAAAACAGCCCTATTTCCAGTTCTATCACTGCTCTGTTAAGTAATTTGCGAAAAGCTAACAAAGTCTGGCTACATCCTCATAGCGACTGTTTAAACCCATTACTTTCTCTTTTAATCAAATCGCTGTTGTGTCAAAATATACAATTCTCGCCATGAATCTCACTGGCTTGTTACAGTTCACCGGTTGACCTTGAAAATGTTTGCTCTCCTAAGCGTCTTCTCTTCGGCCTCCAGCTAAATTGCTCAAGACCAGGCCTGATCATTTTTCTATACACAGAGACTTCTCATTAACATAAACAGAGCAGCAAGCTTAACTGCAACAAATAAGAATCAGCATCAGAAAAAGAAAATTCAGGAGAGTCCCTGGAAGCAGAATGTGTTCTGTATTATTTAGGATCCTGTTATAGTAAGTAATTTATTTATTTTTTACATTCACATCTTTAATTTTCTATGGGAATAACCCCCAGCCTCAAAAAGCAAAGTACCATTTCTGTAGATGCTTTACCCCTCTTTGTTTCTTTCTCAGTTGTATTTCCTTCTGAAAATATCTTGGGCCATTGATGAGCCAAGAACAGAGAGTGTAATACTGTGCAAAAGCCGCTCACTCATTAGCATCAAAGATTTGTACACATCTTAAATGGGGAGTTAAGTGCCGGGGGCTATTTTCATTGTTTAATGTATTAAAGAAAATAAAAATGTATCGAAGATGTGGACACACAATTAGTTTCGAGTTATTTATCTGGAGTTTGTATGGTTTAGAAAAACTCCATCTTCTTGGCTGATCCTGTCCTAATGCATTTAACTTCAGCCATCAGCTATGATTAAACACCTGCTGTTGTGGGGAAACAAAGCACACTAATCCAATATGTATTTCTGACATCTTAAATATCACCCAGTCCCCTGACATCAGGCACAGCTTTTCAGCGGGATGGAATTCCAGAGCATATTTTTCTAATTTATGGATGGACAATAAATCAAAATTAAGCCTTGGGCAATGAAATATACATCAGTGCAGAATGAACTGACTGCAAACTAGGGCACAGAACAGCAGCAGGGAGAGGGGTGCATTAATGGAGTCCTGAGCTGCAAACACTGATGTGGAAATTAAGGAAGTTCCTCTTGTATTTTAGAGAATAAAAATAAAAAGATAGCAGGAACCAAACATAAGCTTTATAATCTCCTAAACATATTGTTCTGGGGGAATTATCCCGTTGGTCCTGATGTCACCATTTTAAATCCTACCTGCAAAAAGGATGGCATAGTGGCATTCTCTCTGTACAAACCCATTTAGATACTGAGAGCTTGAAAGTTTAACTAGAATATAAATTTTACAGGCTTGCCTTCTGCATTGGAGATGCTGTAAAAACGGAAAGTGGAAGAAACCTAAAGAAAAGTGTGTATATTGGGCAGGGGGTGGGGTGTTGTAAGGAGAGAGAAAAGGAGGGAAAAAGATAAAGAAGGAAGTGAGAAGAAAAATTCAGAGGGAAAATAAGAAAAAAT
>VXAL01001507.1:56693-86961 GCA_013399475.1 Chauna torquata | reverse complement strand
TGGTTTTTGTTGAGGAATGAATTTATTTTCGTACACATTCCTATTAATAAAAAAAAAAAAAAAAAAAAAAGAGAGAGAAAGAGAGAGAAACAGGTGTGAAAATATTTAGCAGACTTGGTTTATTCCATATTCTTATAAAGGGTAAGTAGAAATGTGTTTGAAGATAGGTCCCTTTTGCAGCAATCCAGTAAATTTAGAAAGTTTATTTGGGCATTTAAAAAAGTTTAGACTTGTCTTCTGTTCATGAAAGACCTTGCTGGACTTCTTTCATTGTTATCATGAGAATTATTCATCACTTTCCTCTTCATCATTTCTGTGTTAGAAATTAGGCAATTTATTGACCAAAAGTATTGTACTCATGGTTTCTTAGTGATACAATTTAAATAAAACACCGTGCAAGAACTAGAGTTGAATTCAGTAGACAGACATCATTTCTTTGTTATTAAGTGATACGATGCATGCAATCTGCTCTTAAGAAGGTGCCTGTGTGATTGTCATGGTATGACAATAGCACCAAGATATTGGCCAAAATATCAATGTTAGTTTAATCTTGTACCTGTCAGGAAACAGTTGCACTGAAGGCCCCATTGCAAAGTTTTTAATGCAGGCTGGTGAGTTCCCAGTTTCTACTGAAGCCTGTGGTGGCTTGTGTTTCATGTTATTCTTACTCAGACTGACTAGAGGAGTGCCCGGCTGCACAGAACTTCGTGCAATCATGCTGTTGTTGTCATATCAGACATGAAGGCAGAAGCAGACATACCTCCAGATGACATTTTAGATTATTGCTGGTAACAATAATGCCACTACGGATATGAATTTATCTGCAATGCTTTAGGATGAGAATTGCTTTCTATATTTTGAAGGAAATAGTTCTAGAGTTCTAGAAAGATATTTTCTTTTTCTTTTCTTTTTTTCTTTTTCTTTCAACCATAAGGAGACTTACAATTTGCTTATGTAGACTTGCTCCTCTAATGGGTGAATAATTGCCTTCATATTTACAGGTCCTGAGTTTGTGTCTACGGACTCTAATTCTGGTGTGGCTGGAATTGCTCCTGCGTCCGCACAACCCACTTTGCAGCTTGTATATTGTCTCTTGACTTCCTTTGAATTATAGCCTGAGATATCCAGGGAATTAAAAACTGCCTGTTTCCCTTGGAACACCAGAGATCCAGCAGATACTTCATGAGCAGCTGAACACTTCTTTGCAGCATGGCACAAACCTCCAAGAGAGGAGGCTGTTGGACAGCAGAGAGTTCCAAAAGGAGCTCTTGGAAATGATGTTTGTATAAATGATTGTAATGAAAAAGTGAAAGGAAAAAATAAACACTTCGTGCTCAAATTAAACAGGTAATTTTCACCCATATTTCTAGGTTTATTACTTATTTCATTTTAAACTTCTTAAATTTATGTTTCCTTTCCTTTTTTTTTTTTTGTATTTTATTGAGTTTTTCCACTACTGCAACAGATAAATGTAAATAGTGTTATTGTCAGATCCCATTTTGCCTGAGTAGTCATTACAGTTTTATGTAACTGAAACCTTTGAGGACTTGTATTTCTCTCATAGAGTTACTACAACTGTGTGGTTGACCGTGGGCTTGAAACCTTTGATTCATATCCACTCCCATAGCCATCTGCAAACAGCTGCATTGGCACAAGCGCTGGGATGGCAAACTGTGACAAAAGAGGAAGGAACAAGCCACCAGTGTCAGGAGAAGGTGCCACTTCTTAATTTGCCTTCGTTGCTAAAGCAAGAATGCTGTGGAAGAGCAGAAATCAACAGTCTCTTCAGTGTTTGAATTAATTACACATCCACGTGTGTAGACACATCCCCATGCAATCACATGAACTTCCTTGGGGGCAGTGCCTGCCTGAAACCCTTCCCAGCCATGTGAGTTCTGGAGAGACTGAAAGGCTAATTCCTGGCTCAAACGCACCCCTCCTGGTTATATTTCTGAACATAACTTCTACGGTTGCAATGTGATATGTGATGTTCTGGTGTTTGTGAGATCAGCCTTGTTGCTAGGCATCCTTCTGCAAGCTCCACTGGAAATTTCTTTCTGAGGGAACTGTTACCTTCAAAGAAAAAAACATGTTATATAGAAGACACAGGAGTGTAGCTGCTGGCTTATGATTGTAGAAGCGATCAGGATACCCAAAGAGTTTGTAGATCAAAATATGAAATCCATTTCTTTGACTGAGTTCTATCAGAGTCATTCTTCCAGGAACAATGCTGTATGCAAAATCATAAAAGAAAAGTCCCTACAACACAGAGGAAATACAGGGAAAGAGACAATGAGATTTTCTGTTTTAAGAGCATCTGTATAGATAGATGTACTGGTACCAAAGGCATAACCATGATTTTGCCTAGGTACATGACTTTCATTATTACCTATTTAATTTCAGATTTCAACTCTTCATTAAGAAATATTACCATATTAGTTCATTATATCAAATACTTACATATTTTCCTTTTTCTATTGAATCTGGGGATTCATGTAAAATCCTCCTGAAATAGCCCAAAGTAGGCTCCATCACTCTGGTTTAGATTTATCGATAGATTTGCAGTGCAACTGGTCTTCAACTACATGGCAAAACAGATTAGTCTGAGTCTAATACTACATGAAGCACTACAAGTGCTTCAGTCCTACTTATAATAAATTAAATTAGAAAACTAACTTGTATTTAACAGGGAGGAGGTTTAGGTTTAGTATCCTCGTTCTGTGAAAATATTTGTGTGAATGCAGAGAAATTAGAAAAAATATATTTTAAAAACATCAAGGGAAGTAATTTTATGTGCAAGAAGTAATGAATTTATAAAATGAAATGGACTTGAACTAAGAAGCAAGAGATGGGTTGCTTTGGAGGTTTGGTCTTGCAAATGTTCTTTTTAGATAAGAAAATAAAGAATACTGCAAGATTTGTAGTAATTTGTTAGATTTAATAATGTATTGAAGATTTATTATATTTTCAGTGGAGTAAGACAAAATGATCCTCTGCAGTATGGGCTGGAATAGAGAAAATGATAAGAAAATAATTGATTCTTCATAAGTAGATAAATGAGTGTGTTCGCATTTTGTGTGTTCATTACTTACAACATTTATGCATTTATGAATAAGCATGGCAGATCTGTTCACGTGCATTGATTATCTGCATGTTCACTCTGTAACTCTTTCTGTCATACTTACCTGTACTGTACTGCTGTCTGTCATGTAAATAATCACATAAACATTAGTAATCTGCACCTGGGAGTGAATTCAGGGTTTGTGATAGGCACCAGATAGTTAGCACCGTTAAGTGGGCATCTTTTGCATACGTGTAGAGCAAAGACGGTATGGAGAGCAGGATGGTCCCTTCTACAGCTTCATGCTTGTTCTCTCCAAGACCATCAGGTTGCCTTGTGCTTTATTCTGTTAATTGCTCTGATGACAGTGGGAGCTACCTATGGGAAACACAATGGTTTATCAAATTTTGCTTCACCTCCTCTACTGCAAACATGCGCAATGCCCAACAGACCACAGAGGAGCTGTTGTCCTGAGGCTGCTCAGGATAATTAAGGTCCGTTGGGGAACTAAGGGCCCTGATGCTGTTGTTACCTAGGCACATGCACTAAAAAAAATAACAGGCTTTGTGGATCCTGCCAAAAAACCTCACCTTGTTGCAGATGGGATTTTGTTTTTCTTTGGTGGAAACAGGAAGTTTGTGCCAGGCAGACTTATTTACTGACATGCCTCTAGTCATCTGTAGTCTGATAAGCGGCAAGTATTACTGAAAATAGTGCAATTTTACTGTAGATCAAATCTGTGAATAACAGCAGAAACATTTGCATTTATACTCATGATACCAGAAGAGATACCTTTTCCTTACCTATATACATAGGCATATTCGGAGCTCTTATCATGCTCCAGATCAGGTGAATAGCAAAGCTCCCAGTGCCTCGTCCAAGCCTTAAGGGGACTGCTGCACTTTGCAGATTATATCTAAAGACATTTTTATTGGAATAATCTGTAGAATTGTATTTTTGTATTAGACACTTGATTTAATGCTGCTATCATTTTTTCCCGAAGAGAAAAATTTTATTCCTTCACAATCACAGTCATCAGTTTAAGTTCATCTAAAAAAACAGACATTAGCATACTCATTACAGCGGTGATTTAACTATATCTTAGAGCACTGTAGTAAATTAGATTCACATCTCAAGGATTTTACTCTCCTACTTAGCAACATTTGTAATTGTAGAGCTGTGACTTTCCTCAGCAATACTGGTAGATGGCCTGAGAAAATTTTTATCTAAAATTTTCTTTAAAAATAGCATTATTCATTTTCATGCTGTTATGGTGCCTCTTAGCAGAAGCCCGGAAAAGAATCAGTACCCTTATACCCTGCATAAGGGGAGAACAGCACCACAGCATGAAAATTTAGCAAACTTAGACATTGAGTAATTACGCTACCTAATATACTGTTTTTGTAACATGCAGTGTTTTGGACTATTCTTGTCATGATGCAAGGTCCTTTCTCATGCAGAGAACTCCAAACTTGCTGCAATCTGTTTTATGGTTGCCCTTTTTGTACTCCACCACTCCTTTTCCCTGAAAGCACATACTATCTTGTGGTTTACGGAGAATGGACTGGGCCAGTGACTTGAAGGTCCACTTCCAGGAAGCACCTTGACTGAATTTGTAAAGTAATCTAATTAATTTTAATGGAAGCTGTGTGTTTCAATCCCCTGGACTACTCTGATAATCTCAGCTGCACAAGTGGTGCTGATGATACAATTTTCTGCTGAATCACAATGTAATGGAAATCCATGTGTTTTGTTAGAGCAAGTCATGTCTGCAGAAGAGTGTGTAAAGCCAAGTCATGGCAACTTGCATTCTTCACTTCTGCGGGGAGAAGGAGATGGAGGTGTTTTTCACTGAGAAGATTGGGTTAAAGTGTATGGGTGTCAGCTCTGGGACCTTAAAAGCTGTAGTATTTAATTCTTTTCTATAATTTCATCTGGGCAGTGGTAGTTGCCTCTAGCTGTAAATGGCTAAGACGAGTCACAGAGGGTTGTCTTTCTCAAGCTGTTGCATAACAGCCAGGAATGAGGTGATCCCTGCAAAGCATTTTGTTTCCCTTCTGGGACAAAAGGTGTTATTATGAATGTAAGATATTATTATTAAAATTACATCCGTTTTATGTCAATGTCACTATATTACTGGAAATCAATATCCACATACTTCAGTAACTTCTGTTTGTATGTGACAATTTATTAAGGATAATAAAGAAGTGTCCCTTCAGACCATGAGAAATACAACCTTTAACCTCGTGAAGAATACTGCAGATCTGTTCTTTTTCGTCTACCTACAAAGCACAAGTAATTGTGAGATTAAAAATGTTGGCCCCTGTTAAGAACTAATGCGTGCTGGAGGGGTTATCTTTTCAAAGCACTTTTTCTGAGGGAATTAAAAAAAAAAAAAGCTGTTTAAATATTGCATTTATAACATTTAAAATGATATTTCATCATTCCTTTCCCAGAGAATGATAGCGATACTATAGCAAGTGACAGAAATAACCTTTTAATAAAAGTGAATTTTTATAGTAGGACTGGATGGCTCAGGATATTAGTAATGGAACATAGAACCTTTCCCTTCTAGCTCATCAGTTCATGTCCATCCCTGCCTGGTAAAGACCCAAAATTATTATCATCAGATGGCTGCTTGGGGGCCCAGAGGAAACTAGTTGGTGGTCTTGGTCCAGTCACTGGCACTAATTGCCATCCTTGCCGACAGGCTTGTTAGACAGGCATGGAAGCAGCCCTGCCTTAATGAACTATTATGCAGGTTTTCCATTATACCCCTACGCTCTCATATCTGAGTGCTTTACAGATATTAGTCAGATTGTCACCACAACACCTGCAGTCAGCAGGGACTTATTTACCCCTGCTTGCAGCTGGAGGAATAGAGGCACAGAGCCACTGTGCTCAGTCACAGGGGATGCTGGAGACAACAGTGACACCGAGACCCTGCTCTCCTGTTTCAACCCAAAGTGCAAAGCCATCTCCCTGTCTCGCCTAAACTAGCAGTGCTTCCGCCAAGTGAAGGCAGGTGCATGATGGAGAATGGGCACTGCAGCCTACTCTGCGCCCCTATAACATTTGCTTGATAAATACTTCCAAGCATTGGTATTTGTTAGTGCATGGGGAAGTAGCTGCTGCACAGACATTTGCAGGGTGCTGGCTGGGGCCTGTGTTATTACAGTAGACGTATTTTGAATAGCATGCAGAACAAGCTTGTCCACTTCTAAAAACAATAGGAGCCTATATTTTTGTGAATAAGATGGTTTGTGACTGATGAGACTTCTTTCCTAGTTTGGCATAATAAGCAATTTACTTCCTTACTGATACGGTTATTGTCACAGCTTTTGCACTAGTGTTTGATAGCATTGATTAGTTTGTGCTATGCTAATTTTTAGCACAAGGAGGGAATTGATTTACTTCAAGCTTAGTATATTTTAGCACTGAAGTGGAAATAATTCCATTGAAAATATGGAAAATGAGCAGTCACCTTAACAATTGAATAAATGACTTGACATTTGTGGGGCTAAAGTATTCGATAGATAAGAAGATTTTCATATTAAAAATAAATCATTGGCCTACCTATTATTTAGCTAGACTTGGAATCATGAATAAAGGGTCTTCCACAGAAAGAGAGAAGAATATTGATTGTGCCTCCGTATTAAAAAAAAAACTAAATGGGTGGCATCTCCTAGTTCCTTATGGAAAATGTCAATGCATTTAGGTTGTGGTCAGAATAACTCAGTAATTTCTAAAGTAGTTCTGTCAAGAAGTCACAGATGATGTGATTTCCGGTTTCTTCTACAGATACTGGGTACAAATTCTCTAACAGGAACTCCTTGTTATGAATTATTCACCACTCAGAAGTGTGCTCCAATTCAACTGTGTTGAAAGAAAGTAAAGAGAACTTGCACCAGGCAGGAGGGAAATAACAGAAGACCTGAATCTGCCTGGGGAAAGAAGAAAAAAGGTTACAGCAATAAAAATCTGCTAGCAAAGGCTGCTGTTAGGTCTAGTGGAACAAAACAGATTGTGAAGCAAGTATTACTTTGCCATTCTTAAAAAACTGAGCACACAAAATGTTCTAAAAACATCTGAAGAAGGCTGCCTCTCCAGTATGAATTCGTTTTGCTTTTTATGAATACTTTGCTACTTAATACTTTTGTCCAGAGGGCCCTACCTCACGCAAGGCAATAGGAAGAAATGAGGTTGTTGTCTGGCTTCAATTCGTCTACTCATGGCATCACGGAAGATGAAGAAACAGGAATGAGGACCATGACTCTGGTCTCAGCTCCATTCACTGCTTTCGGACATACACCCTGAGACAGAGATCGTGTCCACTCTCATGACCAGGGAGATCGTGCACATGACCCTCACTTTCTGTTCCTTGTCTATAACATGCAAATCAGCACATATCCTCACCTCACAGGGGTTTTGTGAAGACAAATTTATCTGTGTTTGTAAATTCCAAAGAAAATACTACAGTAGGATTGTAGAAGAAGCTCAGTAGGAAATTAATAATAGTGTATTCAGTGCTGGGTTTGGATGGTTTATAGTAAATAATATAAGAAGTCACAGGCTGAGTGATGAGAATAAAAGAAATAATGAAGAGCTATGCAATCAGCACACTGAATGAGACCTCCTGTAAAAATAAGTATGTTATCATGTAATTAATATGTGTATCATAATGTATTTCTATAAAGGAGGCAGATTAAATTTACAAAGGAAACCTTTATTCTAGCCTTTTCAGTCATGATCTTATGGCCTGAACATGCTTTTGACATAACAGATTTTGGACTGGGAAGTTTTAAGGTATAATTTTCTAATTTTTTACACATCATAACAATGGCAACTGCAATAATGCAGAACAGCTGCTTGTAAGTGCCCAAGTTTCCTGTCCCAGTAGAATTAAGTATGCCGCAGCACTAAGTTTCTTTCCAAGTTTGACTTTTTCAGTGCTACAACAGCAACAATAAATCCCTTAAAACCCATCATGTCAGCTATATTTTCCCTTTTGCTACAGCAGGACCATGCCTGCACAGCACATTGCAAGCCTGGGCTCCTGCTGCACCCACGGTCCCTGTGCAGCTCCCCTCCCTAATGCCTCCTCACTGGAGGCAAAAAGGCAGCTGTTCCACATACGGGTTGCCCGAAGTCAGCAGGACAGCTGTGAACTCCTCTGTGGATGCAGGTTCCTGTGAAGGTGTACCCATCACTGTCATAAGGCTCTTTGACCTATCGGTGCGATTATTTGAAATCGCTTGCTGTTGCTGTGGCTGTAGGAGAAGTCTGTGCATCCCAGATGTTTGAAAAGTCAGCTGCATGGAGAGTGCCAAGGCCCCACGATGAATCCGTAGCTGGTTTACTGTTTGTAGTCTCAGGGAAGGGCAGGACAGCATGGCCCTTCCTGCACTGGGCACTGAGCTGCCTCTGCTCGCTTGGCTAGCTGGGTTTCCTGCTGGCATTGAATTTTTTGACAGTCATCATTGAAAGGGTAGCAGGAGCCAGTGCTGATTGGCGTTGACATGTCCCAGCACTTCTGCAAATTAAGTAACGATTTGGTGGGTTTTCTTCAAATGGTTGTATTCCAGCACAGCATTAAAAACCAGACCACAGTGTCTCTACTTTGGGAGGTGGACATTTCTCTAACATTCCTTGAACATCACTACAGCTGACTATTAGTACCCTCTGAAGAGGAAAATAATCTCATATGGCAAGTTTAACTGGATTGTCTGAGGATGCAGGTTATATCTAAAATGTGAAACACATTTTACTGTTTTCTGGGCAAAAATTTCTGGAGTGAGAATAAACCACAAGCCAGTTGTGGAATCTATCTAATATTGCCTGCTTATGGTTTTTCTAGTTTTCTCTGTTCCCTTTTCCACTCTTCCCCTCAAGGTACATTTGCTGATACAAGAGGTAGAACAAATTCACCACAAGAAATGCAGGAATAATTTCATTTGGTAAGTAAAATGGACTGATTTTCAGAAAGTGCTGAACATCTACTCTGAAATTTGGGCTCTTTCCAAATGTTAAGTAGCCAGAATTACTAGTTGCTTTGAAAAATTAGGCTTAAAATACTTGTATCATTAAGTTTTTGGCAGATGAGTAATCCAACATTTAAACATTAAACATAAACTAATACAAATGTAGTAAAGTGTCCTCAAAATGTGGATAAATCATTTTGCAATATGCTATGTGTCTGCTCTCAGATATGTGATAGCATGTTGTTGTTTATCCTGTCAAGTTTCGTAATGTCCATATTAAAGGATGTCCAGTTGCTTCTTTTGCATGATAAATCCCTACAAATATGAGAAGATATGAGTCAATGTATGAGTCAATGTAATCTTGTCCTTTATTGGGAATAGGAATATGAACAGTAACATCATTACGTATAGGTAAAGTAATTTTTCCTGAACTGGAAAACTAAGATATTGTACATGGTGGTAGCTAGTATAAAGAAGGGGATAAAGAACATTTAGCACAGCCAGCCCTGGAAAGGGCCAAATCTTACCAATGAAGTGATACATCACTTACAACAGTCCTATAAGGAGCATAAGAAGAAAGATAAAGCATAAGAATATTTTTGTTTGTTGTTCTGTTTTCTTAAGTCACTTGGAAGAGAAAGTGCAAAATATATTTAGGGTCAAAGGAACTAGGTACAAAATTGAATTGGGTACCAGCATTTGCAGCATGGCACAGAGACTACTGGAATGCTGTGCTAATTTTCAGATACCTGACAAAGGGGTACGTAATGAATGTGCAAAGTGCAGCCCAGGATAAGAAAAATCACACACATTTCTTAATTATTTCAAAGGCATTTTCTGGCAAAGGGAGAATGCATTAAAGTATATACGGTTCTTGGGGGATTAATTATTTTAGAACTGTTTGAGATAGACTTGTGTTGAAGAAGAAGGAATTCCAGTCTAAACTCAGAGTCTTTCAAGGACCTGGTGTTACATGGAGAGTAAATGGTGTGTATTGAATAATACAGTTGTAATTTAAGCAGCCAGAGAGTGCTGTAGAGCAGCTGTAGAAGTGTAGAAGAACAACTGTAACAATGCCCAGAGACGTATTAGAAAGTTGCTACAATGACTTACTTGTTTCAGCCAATTTGTTATATTTTTTATGCTCTCTTTACTTTTTCAGAAATCTTCTGCTGCGTAAAGTGATCTGTCTCAGAGTACAGTAAGCTTTAGGTGAGGAGGAAGAGGCTGTATGGAGCCACTGCTAATCTAGAGAAAGAGAATACTTTGATAGTAGGTGATTATTCACCTCTTGCTCTCTGAGTAGCCCAATCATTAAAAAAAAAGTTTTCACATTTTAGTTTCACTGGTTACAGACCTAATGCCCCTCTCTTGGGTCACATAATGAGAATTAGAGGCATATTTCTTACCGCAGTGTTGAGAGACCATTCTCTGGCAGTTAATTAATGCTCCATCCTTACCTAGACTCAAAGGAATTTCAGTCTTCTTATTACTTAAAGAATTTTTTTTTAATGAAGGCAGCCTTTTTCAGGGGGAAGTTATATCCTTGATATTTGAGGTATTATTGTTTCTTCTTCTGTTTTAGGTTTCTTTAGAAGCTTCTTTACAATATAAAATCTTTTGAATGATATTTCTGAATCTCTGTGGTTCTTGTAATTCTTTAAATCAAAATGCCTAGTAATATTACTGTTGGTGTTTTTTGTTGTTCTTTTGCTTTGATTTTTGAAAATCACTTCTATTTCAGCAGTAGAATGCCAGTTGATGTAAAAGGAAAAGACAAAAAAAGGAAAAATCTGCATGTCAGTGGAAAGAGTCTAAATTACTTCTGTTTGAGAATAGAGTAGATCTGGTTAAGACTGTATGTGATCCTTTATGTAATACCCAGGTGACATCATCAGGAGCTGGGAGGATGACAGCCTATAACTTTACCTGAGTGTTTATTTAAATCATGTAGATTTGTTCTCACTTCAGAGTAATAACAGTTGCTATCTCTTTGTGTTTTCTTTCTGGGGATGCGAAAAAAAGGCAATGCTAAGTCATAGTAATAGACTACAGAGGCCATATAGAGCAGAGGTCGCTTCCACATATTTTATACCTTTTTTGGTCTTCCTGTTTAGGAGAATATACTCATAGCACAAAAATAGGTGACCTGTGGTGACATTGGAGTGGAAAACACATAGAAAGACCTTGCGTGGCTGCAGCAGGACAGTGAAGTAGCAGGAACTCTAAGTGCCAGCATTTGAGAAAGGCAGTGTCTCCTGGCCCTGAGAAAATTCTGAACTCAGCAAGGTGTAGGAGTTCCTGCTTTTTTGGAAGTAGGGTAGTCTCAATCCAGTGATACACAGCATCTTTCCTCTTGTTGAGGTACTGTCAGAGTATCTCCCTGAATTTCTATCTACATGCTTGACCTCTCATTTGAGAAAGTGTGGTGGTTTTACCCAGCTGAGCAGCCGAACTCCCCCTCCTCAAAGGAAGAGGGGAAGAAAATACGATGGACAAGGGCTCAAGGGTTGAGATAAGGACAAGAAGGTTACTCACTAATTACCGTCACAGGCAAAACAGGCTCAACATAGGGAGATTAATGTAATTTATTACTATCACTAGCAGACTAGAGCAGTGAGAAACTAATAACAAACTAAAAACACCTTCCCCCACCCACCCTCTTCTACCTCCTCCCCCCAAGCAGCGCAGGGGAACGGGAAACAGGGGCTGCGGCCAGCCCACATCGCTTCGTCTCCACCGCTCCTTCGTGGTCACTCTGCCCCTGCCCCAATGTGGGGTCCCTCCCACAGGATGCCGTCCTTCCTGAACGGGTCCTGCGTGGGCTTCCACAGGCAGCAGCTCTTCAAGAGCTGCTCCAACATGGGTCCGTACCACGGGGTCCATCCTTCAGGAGCAAACTGCTCCAGCACGGGTCCCCCACAGGTGGCAGCTCCCACCGGATCACCTGCTCCTGCGTGGGCTCCTCTCCACGGGCTGCAGCGTGGAGATCTGCTCCGTGTGGTACCCCATGGGCTGCAGGGGGGCAGCCTGCTCCACCATGGTCCTCACCACGGGCTGCAGGGGAACTTCTGCTCCGGCGCCTGGAGCACCTCCTGCCCTCCTTCTGCCCTGACCTTGGTGTCTGCAGGGCTGTTCCTCACTCCTCTCTCCCAGCTGCTGTTGCACAGCAGGTTTTTCCCTTTCTTAACTCTGCTCTCCCAGAGGCACAACCAGCGTCGCTCACTGGCTCAGCTCTGGCCAGCGGCGGGGCCCTTTTGGAGCCGGGTGGAGCTGGCTCTGATCTGACATGGGGCAGCTCCTGGGCTCTACTCACAGAAGCCACCCCTGTGGCCCCCCCCCTGCTACCAAACCTTTACCAGGTAAACCCAATACAGAAAGAAAAACAGAGTTTGGCACATCACCCTTAATTGTTGCCAATTTCTCAACTATGGAATTCAGTCCTTTGGTGTCTTTCTATAAAGACAAGGCTATAACCATCACCTTCTTTAGATATAACTGCTCAGAGGAGCAGTCATTCTGCAAGGCATTTTGATTACACTACCCTCCTTTCAGGTAACTGACGTCGCTTGAGCAAGGGGTTGGACCAGATGACCTCCAGAGGTCACTTCCAACCTCAGCCATGAGGTTGTGTGATTCTGTGATTGATTCTGTGGTTATAAAAAAGGTAAAAGTTTGTGGCAGTGCACCCTTGTTAAGGGATATGGATGTGGGATCTAGATCTTAACAGCAGCAGATTTTATGCTTTTGGGAAAGTCATTCTACATCTTGATCAGATTTAACCATATCAATGATTGTGGATATTTTTACAGAATCTGCTCCAATAATCTGTTGTGTGGACTAATTTGCTAATGTTTCCTTAGTGATTTGCATATGTAAATGTTGTATAAATGCTAAATAGTTATTAAACTCTGCAACTTGCTGCTAGTGCTTATATCACCATGGTAAGCATCACTTTCTTTCCCAGTGTGTAAAGGTTAATAGTTTTTGCCCAGGAATAGACCTTGCCACCACTGCAAGACAGCAAATGATGGTCTTCAGTATTGTTTTCCGTAGTATTTGAGGGGATTGCATCAAATTATGCTTAAAGATGCAAATCCTGTCTAACACCAGCATTTTATATAAACTCATTGTAAAATTTTTAGTCTGATCTCTGCTATCCAAATAAGAGGGTTTTTTTTCCCGTGTTCTTATTTTCTAGCTTATCAATAGAACAGAATATGTAAAACGGCATAACATGTTTTGTGCTATTCCTTTTTTTTTTTTAACAATTATTGTGGAATACACCCTGTGGTATGCATCAACATACCATCCACATGATATCTGAACAGATATCCCAGTTATGGGATATCTGAAGTGATGCACACAACTCTAACTTACACGTTTTTCCCTATCACTGCAAAAACAAGCAGCTTGTAAGCAGCAGATCTCTGAAACTTGCACCATTCTGAGGGAAAGACCTGGGTGAAAACAAATGGTTATGTTTTCAGCCAGAAATAAATAAGGCATGGACTATGGCTCTCTCATCTATGAGTGAGTTTTATTAAAGAGTTAGAGCAAGCTCTAGTTTACAAGATATTCAGAACCATATGTATGCATTAATTAAAGGAATGTGGAGGAGGAGGAGGGGATCTGAGAAAATAACAAAGCAGCAGTGTATGCATGCAATGATTTTTCATTCTGTTTCGCTTCAGCTCTGCCCCTGCAACAGAGGATCTAATCAATCTGCCGGCTATTAAGTTTGTTAATTGATAATGCATACTAATTAGGCTGTGCGCAGTTACTTAAGAGACTTTGCTAAGGTGATTGTAGGCACAAGTCCAAATGGAGTTTAAAGTATTCTGTGTGAGGTTAAAACCCATCAACCAGAATAGATGGATTTTATATTATAACAGAAGGCACAACATACCCATAAGTATTTAATGTATTGCACGGTTATCCATTGTTACACATTCTAAGTCTACCAAACAATTAAAAATATAAAAACAGCCTCTAAAAATTATAACTAAATAAGGTATGTGTATGAATACGGGGGGATAATAGGGATGGAGGGAAATTGCAGTTTGGTATTAAAATAAATACTCTTATTAATTTAGACACATATCTAGGAACAATAGTATGTAGCTATGCTGCAAGGGAGGAGCAAGCATAATGAGAACACAGCCTAATCTAGCTTTATGAACACTTCAACAATAAGCCACGTAGCAATGACATGCCTTTCTGCCCTCATCCAATAGGGCAATAAACCAGTAGTAGCAGAATAGCATCAAGCGCATGTCAACCAGCAATTCATAATATCTACGTAAGGTCAGAGCTACTATTTATATAGTTAACATATTATTACATACCTTGGAGTTTCCTTTCTATTTCTAGTGGCTCTATCTGTAGAGCTGTTTGAGGTGCTCCTGACCTTAAGAAGACGTTTCTTATATATTAATATTCTTGGTCTTTCCCTGCCCACTTCCCCACACCGCCACCCTCCCGCCTTCTTCTTCTTTTCTATGCATCATATAAAATGAAAGTTCTTCGCAATATAAATTTGGAGTTGGCAGGCACTAGTGATGGAGGTAGTGGGCATTTAATTAGTGAATGAATTGTATTCTTATGGTGTGACCATTGGACCTAAAATCCAAGCTGTAGTGCTTTATTTTAACTATATGAAATGACCGGGTGCCACAATTTAGTATGCAGAAAACTATTTTTAAGCACTGAGTGGTTAGAAACCAAAAGAAAAAAAAACAGCTAGAGATAGAGCCAATTTCATATCTCAAAGCCCAGTTGAAGAAGGTTCTTTGAGATGAGATATGTCATGCTGAAGGAAGAATTATTCCAGTGAAGATTTTTTATTATCTGCATGTAGTCAACAGATACATTTGGGGTGACAGCATGAATGTATCAATGTTTTGGTACCCACAAACTTTTACCTCGATAAGCATGAATATTACTGTGCCTATATTACAATTTTTTTTGTTTTTTGTTTTTTTTGTGGGTTTTTTTGGTGTATAAGATACGTATTTATTATGCTAAAGATTATGGGAAAAATACTTATTTGTTTCATACCAGCCAGCGGCTTGATTTTGTGTGTAGTACCAAGCTGGAGAAACATAACGACGCTTTTCTAAGTGACTGAGAAGAGACACAGAGGAACAATGTGCAAAATAATGATAAGGAGGTGGAAGAAACCTGGTGAACCTGCTTTTAAGGCAAAAACGATCTGTCGATAGCCTTTGTGACATAAACAATGCTGTCTTTACACTGAGAGATGTAAGTGCAACTTGTAATAAACTTTTCTGAAGTTTTTTTTTTCTCAACTGTTCTGAAGGAGCTGTAATATCTGTCATTCCTTTCAGTGCTTTGCTTAACAGCCTGTAATGAATGAATAAATAAGAGGAGATGAGCTTAAAAGGCAATCAAAGTAGCAGGGAATTGTTGGCATGAAACAAGGATTCTCACTAGACTTTTCTACATCTCAAGGAAGATGCAAGAAAGATGATTATTTTTAAAGTTTGATAGCAGAACTGTGGAAATTTTTACAAATCTGACACTGGAGACAGTGTGGTCTGGATTTGTCCATCCCAACACAGACACTTTTCTGAGGCACTTCCATTGAGCTTTTTGTAACTGTAGGGCCTTCTTCTCCTTGACAGGGAAAGAAGGTAATTCTGACCACCCAAGGTCAGAATTGCCCTCAGGAGGTTCCTGTTACTCCATGGACCTTAGAGTCTTCCTGGAGAGGATGTGATTCCTGATGCACTAAAAAGTGTCTGAGATGAAAGTCTAAAGGAAGGTTGGGCGGATCCAGATTGACCAGTTTTGCCTGTTTCCAAAGAGCAAAATTATTCAGGGACAGTAGCTGCATCTATCTATCTATATACAGTATAAACGCAAAAGAAGTTACACCACTGGTCACTGCTACTATGGTGACCTCATATGTCAGCAACAAATGTATGTTCTGAGGAAGTCTATCTTACACCAGCAATAAGCTGATCACTGGTAATTATGAAAGAAGCTAGATGAATAACCTTATTGATTAGCTCTGAAGGGGAGCTTGCAGCAAGGTGCAGCATGGGCTTTTATATTTTGATGTGTGGCTGAAACACTCAGAGTTTGCTTAGCCATAGAACAGCCTGCTTTAAAGGCTGCCCTCTGAACAAAATAAAAGGACAGAGCAGGTTAAATCATGCTATGCCTGTTAAGGAGACCTGCCTGTTCCAGGAATATTGCACCTGCATTATTGAAGAGGGTTCTGCTGTGACGTCTCTCTTTAGTGCACATCAGTGAGATTTTAGCCCATAATGTCAACTAAAACGAAGCAAATAGTAGGAAAAATGTTCCGCGAATATTTGCTCAAAGTGGAAAGTGGATTTCAATTAGACCATGTTTGCAATGCTTTCACGTTTGCTTTCCAGGAACATCTGAGTGCTAAAGCTTTATTAGTATGAATAACTCATGAAAAAGTGAATGCAAGCTCAAATATTCACCAAAAGCAGATTTTGAAGAGAAAATTCACTGAAGAAGTGTGTAACTAATTTTGAGTAAGAAGTACATCTGAGGATTTTACAATGTTACTATCTCTTTGTGGGCAGTTTGCAAAGAGAAATAAAGGTAACATCTGTGGAATAATTTTTAGCAAATAAAATGTTCACTCAACTCTAATGTAAAAAACCTCCCAGTGTCACAGTCATTTCTGTAAGGATAATATTCAGTGTTTCTGGTTTGTTATGAGATGAAATTCTTACCTTGTTGCCTAGGGCATGCTTCATAGAGGTTCAAGCACCTAGGGCTCCCACGGACTTAAATAAAATTTGAGATTGCTTGATACCCTCAGGACTGGATCCCTAATCACTAATTTTTGCTAGTTTATATTTTCCTACTGTAGTTATTATAGGTTACACTTTTAGAAAATTGTGTCTACTCTATCACTTGTGTCATCTTAGAGATATTTTCTTGATGAGCTGGGTGAAATGTACAGCATTTAATTATGTTTTCTGTTGTGCATATTTTTTACTTCATGCACTTCCTTAATATATTCTATAGAACTGTATTAAAAGTAAAATGGGCTGCAGGGAATTTGCTAGATTATGGTGTCACAACTCAGTATGGGTGGCATTTCATTTCAGTGGGACTCCTTAGAGTTCAAGAAACTATTTAATATAAGCAAGAGTATCATCCTGTGATATTAATTAGAATACTAATTTTACAGCTATGGACAGAGAATTTAGAAACTAGAGGAGCTTCACAAAATAAGTAATATTGATTGTAATCCTAGAGTACCAGGAAATCAAACCATATCTGAACATGAATTTTCAGAATTTCCCCCTCTCCAGCTCATCAACTACTTCTTTTTACTCTCTTGCTCTCTTTCTAATTCCTCCTGTCTTCTTTCACAAGAGGAGAAGGAAAAAGATTGCCATCTTGTACTGTTACCTTTGCTATAGATTGTAAGACAAGGGGCTTCTCAACTCCTGCACGTTGTGCTCCTACAGCTNATTAAAAATAAAATAAAATAAATAGAGAGAGAAAAATACTTCATCTTTCACTTAATATCATACACAAAGAAAAATTATCAACATTCTGCTTAGTGTTCCAGTGTGAACTAAATTATGCAGACTTAAAAATGCAAAGATGAAGATGAATGAAACTATCTCTTGCTTAGTGATCAAATATAAAATAAACATTTGCCTAAAATGATTGCTGTTGCTTAATAAGCTTTACAAGAAATAAGATACTCTATTGTAACATTTCTCAGAATATGTAATGCTTTGTTTTTCTACAGTACTATTTTGCTGATTGTTAAAATATTAAAATAGATCATTTTTGCCAGTTCAACAACAATTTCTTTATATAAACAAATACTTCTAAATACAATAAGAAGGGATGTATTAAATTGGTTAAAGCACAAACCATTAGTGAGCCTCACAGAAAAAAAATCTACAAATGTGAGAACAAGAAGGGAAGAGTACAATGCACATAGTAATTATTGTAATTCATCATATCGTAACATATCTACCAGCATTGAAATTATATTACCTAAAGAGCAGAGACATTTTACATAGCCTGAAAAATTCTTTACTTTGTTATAGTGTGAGGTACAAATAACTCATTTTATCTCCCATATGAAACATATATGCATGATCTCTCTAAAGGCTATGTCCTATTTGCTGTTGCATATAACTTATGTAATTCCTAAATATGCTCTTCCAAGCAGAAAATCAGAAAACAACTACTTGGATCCTCTTTTTCTCTTTTTAATATTTTCAGATGTAATGGCAGTACAAAGACTCATATGTTATGAGAAGATTTGACTAAAATATGTTTAAGTAAGCTTGAAATAATTGGTAAACTCCAGTCCTGAAACTTTCTGCATGCAACTGTTCTCCTGTGAAGACTCACTAATTGGAGAAAATCCTGGAATGGGCCATTCCTCTGGTACAAAGTTGGACCTTTTCGTCCTTTATCAAAGGATTAATAACTTTAATAATTTTTAGTGTCCACCTAAAACTGCAACAAAATTGACCTTTAACTTAAATTTAGATGCTTGGCAACTTGTTTCTTTAAATGATGTTTGGAAAATTCCTTCTTCCGGTAAATACAGCTATCTTCATTCTTTCTAATTTAATAGGAGTTCATCACTGATGTTAGCTTTATAAAAAGCAGCAGGAAAGGTAAAGATATATGCAATAACTCCTGATAAGGTCATTCAGGTATATGAACTATTGAAGTGGACATGTACCACACAATGTATTTTATATGCTGAAGTGTATGTCTAGCACAACTCAAGCTCGCAGATAAGGTGAACCAGAGAACGTCAGTTCCTGTGTTTCTCACTTAAAACCTGAAATGAACTAAAATGGAATTGAAGACTTTGTTTTCTATTTTGCTGTTCATTAATAGCTTCAGTTTACCTCTTGCTTTTATGATTTTGTATAGAAAGTCATTGACTTCAGGAGGGTTCTCTTGATTTATACCAGTATAAGCAAAAACTCATATTGGCTCTTTTCTCTAACTGAAGATGTTGCCCATGAGATGTGTCAGCATAATGACTCAGGAAAATGAAGTCGTAGACCAGACAAGGTTCCCAGAGAATGAGTGGCCTTGCACACTTGACTGGTCCCCACATCAGTGTGTGCCGATCCTGCCGTGACGAGGACTACCTGGGGAGGTGCCTGACTTTCTCCGTGCCCTCTCAATCTGCTCTGTGAAGCAACAGGGGTGATAACTGTGTTGTGGGCATTTGTCCTCGAAGAGTACATTTCTCATACCAATAAGCTATTGACTTTCAGTAATTGCAAACCTATGGAAGATTTTTTATTTGTGTACTGGAGATAAAAGATTTCATCCCAATGCCACAATCTTCCAGAATGATTAAACTGCAACTCTGAAAGAGAAAAATTTGGTCCCCTTTTCTCAACTATCTAAACAGAGTATTGGTATCTGCCTACATAATCAAAGAAACAGCATATAGAGATTTATTTCACAGTGGGACTTGTGCCACAAAACTGTGAAGCAGTTTGTTAATGATCATTTGTCAAGTTTTAACTCATAACTGGATGCTAATAAGGGATATTAAGAATGAGGAAAAAGAACATCTGATTAATAGCTTACCTTTAAACACAATTATATAAAAAATTATTAAAACTTTACAAAGTCAATAGTTTTGAAAGATGAATTTGACCAGTTACATTCCTTGCTTAAAATGTAACAAAGACACCTGGAATTACAACATCCTTTGCGCAGTGGATGTCATATTACGTTTTTTGGTGTTTACGTCAATTTAGTATTTCACGTATTATTAATAATTCCTCATTACATAAAATTATTACTAAACTGGCAATTAAGTGAATGTGAAGGATCCATATGCTAAAGTGTTTGTAACATTTCAATTATGAACTTCACATCAGATGTCTTCCAGTGTACATCAATAACATTAATGAACAATCTTTTTGCCAAAGCCACCCAAATGAGTTCCATTACAGTATTATATCTTCACAAAGTCTTGGCTACTTCTTCATAAATATTTAGATATTAGCTTCAGGGGGGGAATCAGGTAGTCTGCTTTCTTACATTATAGCAAAAAAATGTTTCTTTGTCTCCCAGTAGTTGTCAAATCTAACCATAAACATTTCGTCTAAAGGCAAAATTCTTATTTCAACCTGTCTTCATCAACTTGATTTTATGCCTGTTATTTTTCTATGCATTTGTAGCTCCTCCTCATTATTTAAACTACAATAATATCCTAAGTCAAGGATGTTTCCCTCCTCGCCTTTACTTACAACGACAGGTCTGCTCTTCTGAAGTAAACCAAATATTGCTCAGACAGTAACCTGGGCAATTTGTGTACTGTGGATCATAATATCATCTTTATTTCTTTCTTTTAATATGTGGACCATATAGATTAACTGCCATCTTTTCTGTAAAAGCATAAATCAAACATTGTTTGAAAGACAAAGATTAAGAAAAGTAATAACTGAATAAAACAGACAAATACTATCAGTATAAAACTCTACTGTGCATTTCCCTATCAAAGACATCAAGAATGCTGCAGCAAAGCAAAGCATATTAGTAAGATAATTTAACTTCAGACTCACTCTTCCCTTCATCCTTGGCTTCCTGTTTTAGTCTGCCTAGGACTTCGGTAGTTTGTTCCCCTTCCACTTTGAATGAGAGGGACTGTGCGACTACCAGTGTGGCCCGTATACTGCCTTCCTGTAATGCAAAAGTTTGACCAGTGGTCATTGCCAACCAACGTTGATTAGACACAGGATGTATGGTCCTCTCACTTGTTCCTCTTTAAAAATAAGATACTTGCATATGCTGCTCTGTAATGCAGAGGGTACAAATATGAGGTAAACAAACCATAGACTATTTGTTCAGAAATTATGATGCATAAGTCTATCTCCATGTTCATATCCAAAAGACTTGACTGATACAGTAGCATGCTCTAGTAATACTTCCGTGATATGAGGTAGTAGCAAGTGGAGAAGCACTAACATCTACCTTTATTCCAACAACTGAGGATAGTGATTACTTCTCCTTGATGGGGTTTCTAACAAGGGCTCAATACAGAAAAATGACGTTTGACTTGCATTTCTTTTTTGACTGAGGGTTTTAGGACTTTGCAAGGCCCCTCATCACTGCGATCAAATTGTGTTCTGCTCATTTGCAATTCATGCCCTTTCAGCTCTTCCAGAAAGCTTATGCAGAGGCAGGGGCAACCATCTGACAGCGCTGCCCTTGAGCCTATACCATGCTGGTATTATATTGTACAACCCTACTTAGTACAAGGGCACTTCATTCCTCCCTTTTTCCATTTGCAAACAGGTCTGCTCTTTGGAAAGAAACCAAATATTGCTGAAACAATAGCCTAGACATTTGGAGTAGTACAAAATAGATGGGATCTGGGGAAGAAGAGGAAAAAAATCTTCTACCAAATGATCAGGTTGTTTGGTTGGGAGCAGGGGGGTTTGCTCCTCTCCAGGGCCAAAAACTGCAGCAGCCACTTACTCTGCAGTTATGGAGTTTTTTTGTATCATGTGCTGTCATTCCGGCTATAGGCAGAATATTGTGCCTTTGTCAGCAAAGTTTCACAGAACCCTAGAAATCCAAGTACCTGTTTTCTTGGAGAAAATACTTCACTTTTATGAAAACATTTTGAATAGAGGTTGCAAAGGACTCAAATTTTAGATACCTAGCCTAAGATTTCTAAATATTCCTGACTGGATTGTGAGTAGGAGGTGAGTAGCAACATTTGTTTTCAACGTCATCTCTTTTTTAAGCTCTTTTCCATTGAGAACTCCAAAATGAATGTATCCAAAATTACTCATAAGTTCGACTTTTTTCTTACCTCCTCAAAAGATTCATTAGATACACAATATTATATAATCATTTCTCTGGACATGATGACAGAAGTCATAATCTGTTCCTTTTGAAATGGGAAAGTGGCCTTTGGAGGCTAATCTGAATTTTGGATTTGTTGAATGGTACCCATTTGCAGCTGCAGCTATGGACCAGAAAGAACATCCCCTCTGTCAAAGATCTTCCGGCATCTCTTTGTCATCCAGGTTTGAAACTGGCAATGCTGGGTAGTTTGGGAAAGGGGAAAAGGGCTTGCCTAGAGAAGTTTTGATATTTGCAAGTTGTCCATCTGTTTTATTATCCTCAAAATCCCGTCTCATCCTCCCTCTTTCTTTGCCTTTCGTCTATGGATGTCTCACACAGCCACCCACTCATATCTGCTCTCCAACTTTCCTCCCTCATGATCATCCACTGCTTTCCCATGGAAATCCCCTCCCTGTCCTTTTCCTGCTCAACCTCCCTCTGTGCTGAAAATACGTTCTCCTTCTCTTTTGTCCTTCCTCAGGTGACCTGAATGCTTCCAGTCCAGTCCCTTTTGCCTTCAGACACCCTATCTGCCCTAAAACTCTTTGCTGGATTTGCAATGATTTTACCTCAATCTCTCTTTTTTTCTCCCTACAGTACTTTCATATCCTATACACATCTATGTCATTTGTAGCAATTTGATGCAATGTAATCTGTCATGTCTTATGAACCAAATGTGAACATAGGAATAAGAGCGAAAGAAAATGGGCATATTCAGGACTTTTATGTATTAAACTGTGAATAGCAAGTATCCCCAAGGAAAAGAAAAAAAGTGGTTTTAAAATGACCTAGAAATACTGCCTGTGTGGTTGTAGTAGGAGAATCACAAAGGAAATTGTAAAAATGGAAGAAGTAATACAAACTCTTATACAGTGCTGCTGTGTAAAGGATACCATCACAGAGATGATCTAGAAATTAGGCTGATCTAGACTTGGCTATAATCAATATGTTATATTTACAAATAAGGTACTGAAAAGACAAGACATCCATTTCTGATAGTTGAACATCAGCTATTGACTTGTTAGAGATGGTCAACATTTCTGTTCTGATTAAAAATTGAAGATAACATTTTGATCAGAGACCAAAATTAGTGCAAATGAAAGCAGCACAGTTATGTTACACTGCACAGGAGTTTCATGATAGTGTTTTCAATTATAAACTGGTCCTTGCATGGGATGTGGTGCACCAGGAGCTCTCTTCCCAGCAAAGGAAGACAGTGTATCATGGGCATCCCAGGGTGTTGAGTACTGAGGAGTACTAGGGCAAGTGAATAGGTGGGCCATGAGGCGACTGAGTAGGAATGGACTGCAATGGTGTTCAAACTGATATATTTGAGTTATCAGGTATGGAGGTTTTTTAATTAGAATTTAAGTCTTCTCATAAAGCACAGTTCTTGTGACCTGTTATTTTATTTAAAAAAAAAAAAATCTCTTGAATATATTTTTGGAAATATTTTTGAAAAAAAAGAATTAACTTGTCCTTCATGTTTTATTTAATTCTTATTTTTTTATTTATTTGAGTCTAACTCATTATAAAACATTCGAGAAAAGCCAGTTTGGGTTCAAAAATTGACAGTCTGCAAAGCTGCCAGCACCAGGATAGCTTTTCATAATCAGTTAAGTAAGTGGTCATGCAAGTCAAAGCTGCCCTGAAGTGACTTTAGCTTACACATTGAACATTTCAAACATTGCAAATAGTTCTGGAAATCAAAAACTCAACCACCTTGCATGCCCTCAGTTCTGCTTCTCAGCATGTAGCCAGAAAGAAGACCAAATTTTAAAAAGGTCAAATAAGGCTTCAGCATTTTCGTTCTACGACTAGAAATATAAGGGCTTTAAATGAGGTTACAGAGGACTAAAACTAGAGCAAGTACTTGCTGGCATCGTGGTTTGTAACCTACTGAGAAATAATGGAATGTGGCATAGCACAAAGAACTTTAGTATAGGATATTAACAAACAAAGAAAAACAAAACAAAACAAAACAAAAAACACGGAATTCTACAGGTGTAGATAATTCCATTACTGCATTAAAGTGAACCTGCTCCTGGATTGACTGAATTTTCTTCTTTCAGTGAAAAAAAGACAATTCCAGACACTCACCAAACATAATCCCATCCTTTACTGCAATAAGTCAGTCTTTGATGAGAGATGGATGATTGTGCATAAAGTATGTTCTTTGTCACACAAACAAAAAACAATTAATGCATAAAGTAATTTTTCCAAAACAAAAGAAACCCTTCTCCTCACTCACCGTAGTGATTTCACCACCACCTAACATGGAAATTAGGAAATGTGTGGCAAATGTCCATGGCTTTTCTGACTGCCAATAATTGATTCATGGCTAATTGTGTAAGACAAAATGCTGACGGAATTCTTCCAGGTCTAAACTTTTTAAATAAAAAAGTATTCATAGTTCATATGAGACTCTGATGTTTTCTAGAGAAGCTAAGTAAACCACAGGTCCTTTGAATCTGTGAGAGGTAGATGACAGCATTGCTGTCTTTATCCTGTGAGGCACCAGGAGCTCTCTTCCCAGCAAAGGAAGGCAGTGTATCACAGGCATCCTGGGGTCTTTTTGGAATCTTTTTGGTATGTTAAAAATTTAAGTATTGTGGGTTTTGTTTGTTTGTTTGTTTGTTTGTTTTTGTTTTTTGTTTTTAATCTTCTTGCAATGAAATAAAATCTTTTTCCATAAAAAAAATCAGGTATTGTTTTGAAAAAGTCTTGCCAGTATTCATAGATATATCAGTATTTTCTTACTCCCACAGAAGGTAATAAACTATTCTCAAAAACAACTGTCATAAGTGTGCCTTTAGCTTGCTAAAAATACAACTAAATCGCCCAGTGCTCATAAAGTCTAGTCAACTCCACCATGTTAACTGTTCCATTTACTCCTTAATCTGTCTCCAATACCATACTCATTCTTCTTTCTGTTATTTTTCATTTGAATCTATTCACTCTTGTTGCTATTTAATCCCTGTAATAACATAGGATCTGGGAGGACCCCAGAAAAACAACCTGGGTCACCAGCGTGCAAGGTGCTGCACAAAAGCAGAGCATACAGCATCCAGGAAGCATATAGTTTAGGTAATAGATTAATTAAAACAGGAAGAACAGGAAAGAGTTGTGTAATATTGATAAGTATGGTAGGACATCAGTTCATCCATTAGCATCTTGAAGGTCAAGCTTGTTTGTTGGCATTCCAGCACAAGAGTTTTACAGTGCTAGCTGAGGGTGGATGATGAGTATCTAGTGTAACCCAAGGGTTAGTGCTGGATAAAGCTCTCATTTAGCCATGCTAAGCTTGATCAGAGCAACTTCCATGAGGAAGGACACCGTACGTGATGTGAAAAGTTGCAAGAAGGCACAATGTTTCTATGCCTATGGCACTCAGGGCTATATTCTCCTGGTCCTTAGGTGACAGGGCTTTAAGGCATTGAGTTTTATGGACTCACTGGCTTCCACCAGTGCCTATGCGGAGGTCTTTGCAGCATTTTTTGTTGTGGGCTTGGATATGCATGTTTTATTTTGGACACTTGGCCATTAGTCTCAAGTGGAGAGTGCATTACTCACCATGAGCTGCCAACTGTGTTCGTGTAGAAAGGTACTCTTTAGAAGAGCTCTCCTATCCACACCCCAACATCGCAAACACTTCATTTCATGGTAAACTTTGCATAGAGGTGTCTTAAACTGTGTGGACAAATCTCTCAGCTTTTCACTTCTTGAAAACTAAATGATTTATTTTTTTTTTTAATTCTCCGTATTCTATTCATAATCTTATTTGCCAAAAACATCACCTGGGACACTGGAGAGACTTTTGAAAGAGTGATGGCAGCCACTATTGATTTTCAGTCTTAACTGAGGCATTAACTAATGTTTCCTTTGTAAATAGGCCCTAGCTTTATATTCAATTAGAATATCCAAAACTGGATACTTCCAAGGTGCTTTATAAAGAACTAACATAAATCCTTGGATTTATGTAGCCCTGTCACACAACAGGATCCTTCGGATCTTCCTCCCTGTTCCAGCAGACCAAGATGAGAATTTAATCAATGAGAATCAATTCATAGCCCAGCTTCCCTGCAATCTGTTTTTCAGTATATCCAATGCAATGACAGTTTGTCTTTATAAAAGTGTGATCCACATTCCCAGGAGCTGCTGGGTGAAGGAAACAACAGTTTCTTCTTTACCACCGCTACAGGATGTCTTGGCAACTGTGGTTCCCAGCTTTTCAGGTGCAAGAAGTCACTCTTATCCCCCTCTTTCTCTGTGGGGAATGTTTTTCCACTCTTTCTGGAGGTAGAAGCAGGGTACTGAGGAGGATCATCAGCTAAAATCTGCAGGAGGGCTAAGTGAAAAAAGGAAGTTCTTTCATGAGAAATTGTAACTGAAGATGCAAAGACTCTTCCTGGGGAAGACAAGGAGGCCTTTTTACCTCCCTCACATAATTTTTACTTAAACTGACTGGCAAACCAAGCTATGGCACCTCACACTGACTTTTAAGTCAAAATCACTGTAATCAGCATGAGTCACACGTTATACCTTCCACATATATGAGTCACACATATACCTTCCACATATATTTTAGCAATGAAAGTGTAAAGGGTAATGTCAACAGAGATGGAGTTAACTGTAAGTAGGTGCTAATACTGAATACACTTCTTTCCTCTGTGAATGTCTACTTTGGCTGTATGTTGTAATGATGTTTTTCTTTTTATGGAATCGATGAGTCTGGAGAAGCAGACCACAGAGTAACAAATCGGGGACTTACCAGAGGCAAAATAAAATATGCTTGATGGACTCCTGACAGAAATAAACAGTGTAAATCAACTTTATTAACCACTCAGACATGGAGGGCAGCTGCTGTAAGTCCCCAGCGTAATAGCAGAAAACTGAAGACAAATACTGTTTGGAAACTGCAGAGGCATCGCTGCCTGCTCTCCCAAGGTACATCACTCTCACCCACTCTCTCTCCTGCTCTGCAGCCTGCCGCACGGGGGAAACAACGGCTCCTATCATCCCGCAAGATGGTCTTGTGCTGCAGGCAAGAAATTACAAAGGCAAAGGACTCAACTTCTATTACCTCCCTGCGAGTTGCCTTTGCCTGTGTGATTTCTCCATTGATCCCTAGGGTGTGCCTGCACCTAGAGACCTGTTACACAAGGAGACAAGTTTATTCTTGAGCCTTCATTCAGTCTCCTAAACTTGAGCACCAAGGCACTATGAAACTGGATAACGTTATCTTACCCACTGCCTTTATTCACTGGGGGAGTCTACAGGTAAATGGAGATACGTGAGACCTGTTGGGTGTATGAAAGGAAACAGTTGAATTAGGTTGAAGCTGAGCTAATTAAACTTAATTAAATTGAATTAACTTAAATTAAACTTCTAATTACACCATTCACATTGAAAACAATTCTATTTTAAGAGATTTTTATTAGTACTAAAATTTTCCTATTTGTTTTTCACCCTCCCTGACCTCTGCCTGCAGTATACGCGTATCTCAGAGGAAGGCTTTACCTGTCTCCCCATCTCAATGAAAACCTGGAAAGCTGCTGTCTTCTCTTGGATATGACTGTAAAATACTGAAATAACATGACGAAGCTTGCTCTCGACCACACATTCTGTTTTTATTTCTATACACTGCTATAGTTGAGGAAAGCTTGAGATAACCTGGCTTTCCTACAGAGGCTACAGTCACTATCATTTCCACTGGCGTGTTCATCCACTTCGAAGTGAGGGCAAGTCCTTTTCTAGATTAGAGTTTCCCCTTTATAGATTTATTTCTCGTTGACTCTATAATTATACAATTAAAGCTAATATAGGTAATTTAAACATTTAATTTATTTAATGGCATTGAAGAGAGCGCTTAAGGTCAGAGGAGATCTGAGGTCCTAGAGACTAGCTGAAGTCATGATTCATGAGTGATTTCCAGCCTGTGGTGATAGTTAGCTGGGTGACATTGGAGGATAATGACCAAAGGTCTGAGAGAGATGCTGCCTGGAAAGCATCTGCTGCCAAACGTGCATGAGAAATCTGGGAGAAGTCTTGCTCATGCAAAAGCAACACATTTTAAATCTTATTTTAAAACAGAATGAGATGAAAGTCCTATTTCTTTCTTATAAGGAAGGATCTCACTAGAACAGTCTTATTTTGTTTTACTTGTAGAAGGTACCAATATAAGCCATTTATAGCTGAAACACAGAGGGTCTGAGGTCTGCAGTCCCTGTGAAGGATGGCAGTATTTAAATATTGAACACGCTTTTTTGATGAAGAAAGAAATTAGACTTATTTTAGATATCAGTGCTCTAGCATGTCTAGAGTCTTTGCCAGAGGTAGAAAGGTACATGGCTTCCTGAACAGCTGCCATGTCTCCTGGAGTAGCAGCTTAGGAAAGCAGAACAAAAGTATAAAGAAAAACATTCACATAACATTAGTGCCTCTGAAGGGCTGTGTGTTTGCTAATGAAGTGTAAGTACATTAACAATACGAAAGATGGAAACAAATGTAAACAAATAAATAAACACATAGAGACCAAAAGTTAAGCCAAATAAATTCATTTTCATTCTAGTGAAATTCATGCCATGGATACAAACACGCTGTGAGGAGTGCCTGCTCAGGGTACTTCCCCTCTCATTTATGTATCTGTTCCTATTCCCACAAAATATCTCTGCACATGTATCTCAGAGGTGGTGGACATCCATTGTGAGGTAATGATGGCAAAGGCAAGTGACTGCTGTATCTTCCTGCAGAATGGCACTGAAGGAGTATCCAGTGAGCACTTGTGAGCTCATCCTGCAGTGCCTACATTGCCTTCCTGTGAGAACAGCAAGGAAAAGACTCCCCCAACAAGCCTGGGCTCTAGTACTGGCAGATGCTCAAGCTCTGCCAATCTCTGCAAGCTTGTTCCTCCTTGCTGCCCTGTGTCCTGATGACAAGGGCATATGGGATCAGCTGTACCATTGGATTCAAAATGGATTTGCCCTAATTTGTTCCATACTGTGCTCTTCTGTGAAGATCAAAAGCCTGCACAGGGTCTGTGTCTTATATCACACCCAAAAGCAGGTCAGACTTACACTCTACTGAATTGTGGAAGGAAGGAAATTTCAATCCCAAGGGCCTTTGGCTAGGAAATCCTATTCATGCACATGGAGTCATACACTGCAGCTTTGAAAGTCTGTGTTGCCAAAAATGTCTGGAATCCCTGCATAGGACATGTAGGAGTGGCTTGGACTCTGTGACAAGGGAAAGACAAAAAGACATATTTGGTGTGGGAAAACAGCTCAGATGCCTGCACGGAAGAAGACTTTCTGGACTCCCACAGGTCCCTGAAGTATGTACTAAGCCTGTACTAACTCACAAGTTGCTCCAAGACTATCCCCTCAGAAATCCTCTCTCTTCAATCCCAGGCTACCACAGAATCACTCTGACATGACAGCCTGCCTGAAGAAGTGTCAAAACACATTGCACATGTTTGCTGTGTGAGTACTCTTAACCTGTCAGGACAACTTGGCCTTGCTGCATGGCCTGATAGAGGACGATGGCTGATAAAAGCAGAGGTGATGTTATTTGAAAGGGGTAGCAGAGCACAGGTCTGCCTTCATGAGCAGATCTCTGCCTGAGATGTATTATGGCTTTCTCTGCACTCCAAGGATTTGGTTGGTGGCCTAGTCCTGGATTACCTTGGTTCTTCGAGGTTCCTGGTAATTTAATTTGGATGCATGGAATAAGCCTTACCATATGCCTATGGGATTCTACATCAGCTAATTTGGAATTGGTACAGTATTTAATTACAACAGTCTTGAATAAAGTCTATTTGAAAGTCCCTGCTACAGATCATCACAAAAATTAACCAAGTGGATTTTGGGGGTTGCTTTTTTTCAATGGTGATTTTGCTTTACTATGAGGGAACATGCTGTACTAAAAACCTTTCAGTCTTAAGTGTATCAGATCAAAGCATAAATTGTTTGCCATGATTTATCACTTTACCTAGACAATACTGCTGTGTAAAATCAAAATGGGAGAAACTGGTAGAAATTCAGATTTTCTTTCCTCAAAACCAGTACAAACTTAGGCAGGTCTTTTCTAGAAATGGTTGCAACAAAATAAAATAATAAACAGATAAAATAAAGTAAAAGTTAGATGCCGGTGGAAGGCGGCAGAGGGCCTACCAACCCCAGCACCTTACAGAGCACCTAACCTTTTCACTGTGATCTAGTATTATCCAGCCCAAGTTCTCACAGTCACTTTTTGGTGTGCAAAAGAGTCTGAGACACAGCATCAAGGACATCCTGATGAAGATTAATACCTCGGGGGGGGGGGGGCAGAATATTAATAAAAGAAAACA
>VXAL01001507.1:48635-55430 GCA_013399475.1 Chauna torquata | reverse complement strand
AATATTAATAAAAGAAAAGAAAACCAAAGACTACACTGCCAAGAAAACATTCATCTGCTAACCAAAGGGAACGCCAAGCTCTGCAGTGGCAGGTTAAAAAAATGCCAACTTTTTATGTAGAGGAGGAAGACACCTTCACCTCTAGACAACTCTCCTTTTTCTTCAGTCAAGAAGGGAATAGAATAAAGCATTAACATAAATCATGTCAAGAGAAATAAGAGACAAAAGGGAAATTTTTGGCTGATAACAGGCAATGTGCATTTCTATTGTGACAAAAAAAAAAGAAAATGTAGTCAATAGTGTTCTATAGATTGCAGCTTATAATGCTCTCCTGGCCATACCACTTCTAGCACAGGTGCACAGAGAAAATTGCTAGGGAAGCTTTGGGTTGGGCAGAGCTGTCAGCAGGAGCAGAGGACAAATATGCTTCTCTTATGTAGGCTTTTGTATTCTCCCATTTACTAGTATCCTTGCAACCTGGGTTATAATAGAGAGGTTGTTTCTCAAAAAAAAAAAAAAAAATAGAATTGGAGAAGAAGAAAAAGAGAAATCTACCATCTTTTATTTAACTTGCATTCCCCATTCCAGAGTTTCTTAACTGTGTCTACACAGAGATGCTTTTCTTTTTGGCGGTTTTTGTTCTCTTTTTTTTTTTTTTTGGTTTTCTTTTTTTTCTTTTTTTTTTTTTTTTTTGGTTTTCTTTTCTTTCTTTTTTTTTTTTTGATATCTTTATTTTTCATCAGTTTCTCTCCTCCCTTGTGCAAAGCATATCAGCAATTTCATTTAAAGACGTCTGTGGGAGGTCAAAGGAGTTGCAGTCAGTGATGATATTTATCCAGAAATACAGAGGAGCAAACAAGTGAAGACTTGTCACCTGAAGGCTTCAAGGTCACAGAATAATTTGGAAGCCAAGTCTGTGCAAGTGTACCACAGTTTACATTTGGCTTGCTTGTGTTTGCCCTCACAAAAAAAAATTAGTATAGGTGTGTGTTGAGAAATAAGCTGTGTTCACCTTCCGAGGAAGTGGAATGGCACAGTAGCCTTTTTAGGGTGCAAAAGTGAGAATATAAGGTGTTAGGTGGTATGAGATTATGTGACAGCTCTACAGAAGAAAATGTTAGGATTTTGTGTACAGAGTGGGTTTTCTCTTTAGCAGCCTCAGCTGCTGTTTGATCTGTGACTGGCAGCACATAGCCAGAATGGCCACCACAAACAAGAAGCAGTAGACAGCAGTTACGACTGTTCTTCTAAGTAATTTTTATCCTTTGCAGAACAGGGCAGGGCAGCCTTAGCAAAATGAAGGGTACAGAAATGGTAAACCTCTATGTGACTGTGTTCTACCTATGAACTGACAGCATCCTCTTGCAAAACAGTTTTTGCTGGGGTATGCGGCAGTATGTGTTCTCTTTAGCAGAGTCCCACAACATCCACAGCTCCAAAAATTATTTTTAGGATCTTCATCTGCTCTCAGAAATTAAACTGAAGCTCTTACAAGTGTCTTGCTGCACTATGGTCTTTAATATCAGTAGTCTGTGCCTAGTGTAACTTCCAGGGATGCTTCAAAGAGCTTTTAATACATTGCAGACGGAAACAGCAAGGGCACAAAAGACCAAGACCTTTCTGGACCTTGCCTACCGGACGAAAAAAGGTGTGATCCCATTCCAACTCGTCCTACAATAGCTGTATAATAGGATGCCCAGAAATGTCTGTGTCCAAGCAGACCCTTGACCATCAGAGTGCATTGTGGCCAAATTCCTCTATGTTTGTACTCAGACTCACCTTGGAGCAATTAACAGGTGAGCCTACCACCTGCCATATTGCACAGCATGCTCTTGGCAGCTTGGTCATGTGTACTCTCTGTGTCTGCTTAAATCTCATCAATATAACTGTACTACAAGAAACCTGCAATATCTGAACTGTAAGCCTATGTTTTAGCTGTCGGTTGCTACCGTGTCTCTTGTGCCAGCAGCTAAACATCCCTCACTTGCTCTTGCTGCAGTAAAAGAGCCCTTTGGAAGAAAAAAACAGCCACGTGGTGGTTCAGATTCCTTTCTTGCTTCTCCATTATATGCAGATGCTTCAGGCTGTTCCAGCTATCAGCATAGCAGCCCTGCCTCATTTACTTTACATTTCCTTCTATGTGCAATCCACTCCTCCTCATATGTCCTATGCCTAGCAACTCTTCACCTAAATAGCTCTAATTTTCCACTTAGATATATCTGTGCTTGGCTAGGGAAATAACCCTGGACATCCATATGTATCCACCAGCCAAATTTTGAACATGTGTGTGACCTGAGCTGTTCCTCAAGACCATGCAGTGGAAACAATTAGCCTAAGGCTATGTACAAATAATTCATATGCAGTTGAGCACAAAGCAGCATAAAACTTAACAGGTATATGTTAGGTTTCCCACATTACAACCGTATACTTCTGATTTACTCTTTTGGAACCCTGGACCACTTCAGCAAAGTGATGAACAGTGCGCAACAGGGAATTTCAGGCCTAAATGTACATCTTGTTCCTGAGATAGCCAATTGTCCTGGCTATGCATGTGCTTTTCAGCTACAAGAGATTATTCCTCCCACTCCCAAGATAGACACAGGTTTGGAGAGGGGAGGGAGGAAGGGGATACTGAGGGAAATTCCATCCACTGCTCACTGAAACTAAGTGGAGAATCCACTTGCCTTCAGCAGACTCTGGATTGAGCCCAGCATAAGTCATTTCCACTCAGCCGGACTTGCTTAACTTTCAAGATCTACTCCTTGGATAACTGCATGCCTGCTGGTCAACACAATTTCTTTTTTTAATTCATCCAGGCTCTTTCAGACTGTTGCTTCATGGGAAGATGACTCAGATCTAGAATATGCCTGTTTGGCTAGAACAGAGGCAGACAACTGCAGTCAAACAAGTGAACCCCATCCCTGGCTTTTACCAGGATGCTGATATACTGTGGGGCAGTTAGAATATCTTGAAACATACTGAGGTTCATTGTTACATAGTGTATTCATAAAATGTTATGGCATTCACCTCCAGAATGTACCTCCATCCTATCACATATATGTGGAGAAAGTCTATACCATCTTGGATGTAACTTTTAAAATAATGCTTAGCACTTACAGGTTTTAATGTAACCTCTGCAGAAGCCAGTGGAAAACCTCCTGTTTTTCAGACTGGGCTGTGTGAAGACCCACACAATTCTTGTTACATGCACTAAGAGCCATTTAAAGTATATTATCCCATTTTACAAAAAAGGAAAAAGCTAGTGAAGCATCACAAAGGGAAATACTTTTAAAATTATCTGTAAATTCAGGGTGCACAGCTTGACACAGAAGACCTGGTTCTCACAGGAGCAGCTGAGTTTCTAAAGGTAATATTGACTTTGGTTGCAATGGTGCAAACTCAGCAGTTCAGATATTCATGTCCCATGGGTTCTGAAAACCTTAAAAGACTCACTGTAAAAGAGACCCACCAGAAGAGATGGGAGTGGAAACATGGTGTCTCTTCAGCTTTATCTTTTACACCATCCTGTTTCCTGCATTGCCAAGACATGAAAATGCTGAACTTTGACACGTTATATAGAAATTCTAATTAAGCTATTTCAATATTTATTTACTCTATAAGTAAAGCATATTATAACGTGAATAAAAAAATACTCTCAAGTTCTTAAGAAGTCAGAAGTACTCCTTGCTTTCAAGAAGATGAAGAAATCATTAAGGACTTCATGGTTCAGCCCAGTAAAATCAGAGCATACCTTACACAGGTGATAGCCATCTTCAAACTATGACTATCTGGAGTTTCCAGTGCAAGATCTTGAATTTTCCGAGTACAAAACCAGCTCATGTTGTGGATTTCATGTAACAATACAAAACCATTCAAAATTCAATCTGATGAACAATGTTCAAGAGGCCAACCTCTCTCTTCTCCTCAAATAGTGATATATTTATCACCTCAAATAGTGATAAATAAATAAATTCCCAGGCTATTCCCTTCTGATCTCTCTAAGCACAAATAACAATATAGATCAGGTGTGAGGACTTACAGTCCCATCAAATGGCCTAGAAAGATGTGAGAAGGTAGCCTGTCGCCTTCGGTTTCCTGCTGGATATCTGACTAGGCTGCCTGTTTGCTATCTGGAGTGCTTTCAATCTGAACTTGTTTGAGCGGTTCAGTTTGCAGGTTGCTTATTCAATTCACCAATATACACAAAGGAAAATTGCTGATCTTTTGTATTAAGTTAAGATGTGCTTGCACTTTTGTTTCTTTCAAGTAATCTATAAACATTTATTATGGGGGTAGGGAGAAACATTATTTCTACCTTTTCCTGCTTAAAGCCAGTAGCACAAGGATCTAAATAAATGAACTCATTGCTTACCTGGGGAGAAAAGCTGTGATTCTTAGCAGAAGGGAATCAGCAATGGGTCCTGTTGCTGTTCTGTTCTCTGTGAGGCAGTAACATTAAGAATATATTATAGTAATGTTACAGGCATCTGAAGCATCTATACCTGAAGATCACAAAGCAGTTTAATTCCAAACAAGTATGAGGTTTTCATTCCCAGCTATTATTATCCCTATTTATATATGGATGACCAGAAATAGTGAGTACTGAATAATACAGAAATGGAAGAGCCATGTCAAAGTAAAAGCTCCTAATTGCTATCCTGAACTTCTCCCTACATTTCCTGTATTGTCAGATGATCTTTGATGGGTAAGGGTTTTCTTTCCAAGAGAAGGCAAGCCTAATTTATTCCATAAAGAAACTTCTGTACTTGCAAATTTGTCATTTAGTCTTATCCCTGAAAGCTCTTATTTTTAATTATCCTATGGTTAAAGACCCTTCAATGATCAACAGAAAGATGGTCAAAATCATGGCTGAATTATGCAGTAAAATGGCTGAAACATGTGCCTGTTCCCCTAAAACAGGATTTGGTGTGGCCTTTCGTGTTTTCAGTGCACTTCAGGCTATCAGATGTCTGACTCTTGGTGACGAAATGGTTATTAATAATGGATGGTAAGTGTATACCACAGTGGAGATGCCAGCGTTCTTGTGAAGACATGGTGTCCTCCATATTTCGTTTTCCTTTGAGGAGAAGTTAAGACATTTTCCCCTCCTGCGGTTATTTATCATCACCTTAATGCAAGAATCACATTGGACTGCATAGCTCTGATTATGCACAAGCACAATATTAAATGTTATGATGTGAGACATAATTTATTTCTCCAGTAATTCAGTTCAGTGTTTGCGTGTGAAGATTTTGCAGGCTTCTGACTTTCCAGGCTGCAAATTCTCTCTCTCTCTCTCTTTCTCCTATTGACCACTTGTTAAATCTTTTTGTTTGTTTCCCACCTTTCCCCTGGGACCCACAGACAGACAGCCTTGCCAGATTCATTTTCTGATCAAAGCTGTTTGATTTGGTCAATTTTGCCACATTGGAGACGTTCTCTATTACAGAGATAAATAGCCTTGGGCTAACTGTCAACGAAAACTTGTAAGCTAATAAATTATTCCAATTTCTTCCTGTGGATTTCTCTGGAGACAGCCCTAGGAAATACACTTTTTGATTAGTAAATTTCTCTGTGTGTGTGTCTGGACATTCAAATGTGTCGACTTTGATTAGCACCATTGCTTTTCAAGTAGAGGCTGGCTGAGGGGCTGTCAGTTACAGGCAGCCCTGATGCATAATGCATCAACTGGGCCCGGAAACAGGAGCCTCATCCAAGGCTGGAAAGGCGGGAAAATTGCCCCAGCAGCCCTTTGCACCCTGGGAGCGATCCAAGTTGCAAAGGCTTTGTCAGCAGCAGACACCAGGCCCTGGACACCAGAGGAGCCCCAGGAGAGGGAGAGCAGTAAGAGCAAGGGAGGGCAAGGAGAGAGCGAGGCAACTTGCTGCCACCACCTTCACTTCCACACTCTCCCCTGTCCCCATGGAATAGCTTCTTCCCCCTCTCCTTCCTCCTCCTCATCTTCCCCCTGCTCCTGCTCCTGCTCCTTATCCTCTGAGTAGGATCGGATTTCGCTTCACCTCCCACTTGGATTCCTGTTCATCTGGTGTTTGCCTAGTTAAGGACCTGCAGGTTGTTATAGAAACAATATTTTGGCTATAACAAATCAATCGGTGCGTGTGAACACAAACATACAGATCATTTATCAACTGCAAAATACCCTAAATTATGACCTTTCTAAAACCTATCAGAAGGGCGAGGGAATGCATAACGTAAATTAAACTTTGAAGGGTCAGCGATTTTTACTTTCACTATTCATCTTTCTTTCACCTTATAGGTTTAAGAACAAGAGTGCTGTGTAATTACATTTCAATGGGGTGCAGCGGTTCATTATTCTCTGCTATACCAATCTACTGCAACATTTCCAATGCAGTCAGGTACGTTTTATCAGATATTAGTTGTATAAGACTCGCTCTTTCGGACGGATAACATCTTTTAATGCAAAACAGTGCAGTTGTCTCAATTTTCAAAAGACAGCAACAGTTTTTTGTTTTTGTTTGGTTGGTTGGTTGGTTTTTGTTTTTTAATCAATGTGCTTCTTTATATTTTATTATAAAAGTGATGAAAAGTGTTTTGTAGTTTCCTTTCTGTTATTATTAGGCTTTCTCATTTCCTACTGGCTCTTTCAATCCCTGCTTTCTCTGCCCTACCCCCAGCCTTAAATTCTGTTTTTGTGCTGGAGCCCACATCTGTGATGGAGATGGGCAGCTTCCAAGTGAAAAGTCTTATGATGCCAATTATTCACTTATGTGGTGCAATGGCTGAGCAGCATAGTGACTTCAACTATAGCCTTCC
>VXAL01001507.1:33635-43635 GCA_013399475.1 Chauna torquata | reverse complement strand
AGAAAGAAGGAAGGAACTGAGGGAGAGATTAACAGAAAAAAGAAAGATTTGACTGGGCTAACTTGGGGCATTTCTTAATTTTTACATTACTTTTTTTTTTGTGAGGTTTTGCTGTACATGACTCAGCCTATGCAACATGCAAGTCAAAGCATACAATGCTAATTGTATATGTTAATGCAGTATGTAAACTTCTCTCCATTGAAATCAGCATCAAAGCTCACATTCACTTTAGCAGAAGGATTAAGCCCAATGTTTATACTGCTCCTGTGTTCAGGTGTACCTTTCAAGAGATGCAAAGACCCAAGGCAAGTTCTGGATGAAGTTTCCTGCTGTGTGAGAACCCAAGGTCTGTGAATCGCTGAGTTTTAAATGATATCTTATTTTGGACGTACAGGTGTGTGGAATATCTCTGCATAGGGTCAAATTCTCTTGTTTGGTAACATAAATACCCCCACCATCTTTTAAGGAAATTCTTACGTGATTTCCCCCCAGAATTACAGTTCAAAGCTTCATTAAAAAATAAAATAACGTTTGTTATTATTTCAAATAAAGACATTTGTTAAAGGCTGTACACAAAGATTTTAAATTATGTCTTTTGCTAAGACTGGGACAAAATTCACCCACCTCCTCTCTTTGATAGACTGATGGGTGGGCAGGGGGAGCCTTTGAATACTTTATTGTATTATAAATGATGCGTTTGGCATTTCTAAATCATTTGTGTAATTCAATTTTACTGACACTAATTTTTGTGAAAAGAAATTCCCATTTACCTGATAAGTATTCACAGAGACCAATTTTTGAATTTGCACATGGAAGTGACCACATCAGAAGCACATACATGCTCACCTAATCAGAGAGCAAAACCAGCCCAGCGGAACTGGCTACCATCATACCATCACTTGTGTGCAACACAGTACCAGCAGTGAATACTCACAAACTCACCACAGTCAGCCAGTTAGCTCTTCAAAAAACTCTGCCGACATGATCTCAGATAGCTGTTTCCTGAATAGCTCAGACAAAACTATGACTGGTTAGTGGATGGTCTGTGACCAGTATAAGAAAGTAATTTACGTAGCCCTGCTTTTCAGGAGCAGAATGTAAGTCTCAAAAAGCACAGCATAGCCCTGTCACTACAGAGAGACAACCTGCAGGGACCATTGTGAATGGAGAAGACATTTGGTTTATGCCTTTTATTTTGTTTCTTCCTGACTTTCAGAGAAGTCCTAAAACATACATCTTTCTTTCAAAAAATATGTTCTTCTTCTTTCTTGTTTTGGAGATCTAGGTCTTAACTTACACAAAATACTGTAAGAACCTGTGAAAGAACAAAGTCACACAATGTGAAGGAGTGAAAGTTTGGCAAATTACAAAAACGAGGAGTAGTAGTTTTTAACAGTTTACAGTTTTCATTCACTTGCATTTAACTGCAATGATATACTGGAGCAAGGCAAGGTTTATTTGATTCTTCCCTTCTAATTGACGTCCAAAGCTTCACAATGTTACATATTGCTAGGCATAGACTCCAAAAAAAAATCGTCCGGCAGTGGCAGGAAAAAACACTGTGAGTCTTCAGATAATTCTAAGGTGAAATCAGGCAGAAATATCTTCTGTATACATAAAGAGAGAGAGAAATGGAGAAATGTCAGAGGACAAGCCCAGTGCAATCACTACAGATTGCTTTGCACATCTCCGTTATCTCAGCTGATGTTTGACATGAAGAGTGTTGCAGAATTAAAATTACTTCTTTAGGAAGTCTGTCTTGTGGATTCTGCACGCATGCATATATCGGCTAATTAGATTTCTAATTCACAAACCAGACCAGGACACTAGATATCTTAAAGTAAAATACAGAAAAAGGAAGACTACTAAAATATTTAAAGAGCCGATTTTTAAGCTCCCATGCTACCGTCCCGTGTTTCTTCACATTCCTGACTTCCCCATTCCTACATTAGGATTCTCCATCCCGTTGGGTCTTTATTAAGCCCTAGCACTTTCCTGTGAGGAACACCAAGAAATTTTCTTCATCTGCTGTTTTTTTTGGACACACTAAATGAAGGTTCTTGACTGCCACTCTTGTCAAATGCCATGGTCAGTGTTTTCTCTGTCACCCCGAAGGGAAATACTACATTTAATTTCCTTCTTTTTTTTCCCCCACACATCTCATACCAACCTCAAACACTATGTGAAATATTTTCCATGCTTTAAACTGATTTTTTTTTTATTAATCTACCATCTTCAGTCCATCTTTGTAAAGATTTACAGAGGGCGTCTTGAAAGCAACGGAAGTGGTATACTTAGATCCTTTTTATGTTGAAGCTCTAATACCTTTTGTTTCCAAAGCAAGTAATCACTAGTTGCACAAATTGTGCTATGCACCATTAGCCCGTTGTTTTCAATATAATCCTGTTGATTCCCATTCTGATATAACCCATCTTTCATCATATGTGCTCACCAGTAGACCTAGGAGGATATATTGGCTGAGTGAGGGCTTCTTCACACGACAGGCTGCAGAACAGAGTCATTAAAGTCCACAAGCTGAGAGTCTTGGAGTTGGTGTCAGCTTGTTACCTTTCACCTTTCCAGGAGGGAGTACCAAAAGCAAGAGGTTCTTATGCTCTCCCCTGGTCTTTAAAAAGTGTGTTTCTGAGGAGGTCTTTATCTCTCCTTTTCCTAAGTGAGAAGTTGAATAAAGAGGTAGTGATGCTCCTAATGTTTCTTTCAAAAGTGCCTTCAAGTTATTAGTCATCTGATTCATCCTCTCCCTTCTCCTGTGCCAAGTATCTGGATTTCAGTGGTAGTGTAAGCTCAACCAGTGGCTCATTTTCCTCATTCTGGTGAGATCAGGTGAGCATGGGGGGAGATGATCTTACTCTAGGAGAAGGCAGTTGTTAGTTATCCTGTGGTCAGTGCAGACTGCTGACAGGGCTCTCCTCCTACAGCGTGTCCCTGCTTTTCTTTTTGATGTTATCCAGGATAAAGAAGAAACCAGTGAAGCCCACACTTTAGGACTCACGCTAAGACCTATAGACGGAAAGCACAACCTAAGAACAGGGTATGAAAAATTTACAAAATGAAAACACAGACGTGAAAAGTACAGCAAATGGTATTCTGTGTTTTCTCTCTGTAGCAAAGCCACCTGGAAACAATCCAGTCTTTAGCTACACAGGGTGTTCTATGGTATTAAAAGATAAAAAGGTTGAAATACTTCATTTGCAATTACACAACACACTTTCCTTAACATGGCAGTGCCATGTCCTCATTAAAAGAACTTCAAACAGCAAATTGCACTAGAAGATCTATAACTTTGGCCTAATAAATACAACTGTAGAGCAGACTATTTTATTCTAGAAAAATAAATAGACCTTAGCATTAACTTTAGTAAGCTAATTTCTACTTTGTAAAAATGCATTAAAAAAAAGTGTGTAAAAATGAATCTGAGTACACAAAATCTTTCTGCTGCATTTAGCCTAAGATCATGTTTTTAGACACAAGAAAATAAGAAATTGTGATGCTACAGTAGCTCTGTGTCCTCACGATATTAAAATTAAATGTTATTTGGACCACTTGTGTTCCACTAAAGTGCTGTGTGTAAGAAAGTGTTCATGCTGATACAAACAAACAGTCCAGCATGGTCTTTCATGAAATTACAGTAGCTGATTTCATCAGTTGCTACACATGGCAGAGAGAGATAACTAATTAACAGAGAATTCCCTACGAAAACATAATTCTAAAACATTTTGGCTTCACCTTTCAGCAGATGGACTGCAAGAGATACTACAGGAAAATGAATCAAGCCAATTGAGTGTTGGAGCTCTTTTTTTTCCATACTGCAGATATTCTTGTCATCATGCTAATAAATCTGAACAAAACCCAGCACTAATACGTTCAAAATAGTAGTCTAATAAAGTTTGGCTGCAGTGTCCACAGCGAAGCCTTATTTTTCCGAAATGCTGAGCATCGAGCAGTTTCCATTAATTCCTTTCCAGGGAAGGAGCCACACTGCGTGCAAATGAAGGTGGGTGGAGCGGCCACCACTTAGGCGTCTGGAGAAGAAGCTGGGGGAGAGAGTTCATTTAGGCCAGTTGATCATATATCCAAACACTCACAGCCAAAAACTTTAGTGAGGAAAATATTCCTTTGTTCCTGCACCATCGTTTATTTTCTATATTAAATATACAAAGACAAGTTTTTGCCCAGATATGACACTAGAAACCAGGTGCTCTCTCACCCCCTGGTGCGTGGCTTGGGACAGGCAGCGCTGGTGCTGTTTGCTCTGCCTTCCTGTGGAAGCAGCCTGCCTGGCCAGGACATGGGGAGATGCATGTTCTCCCCGCTCCACCAGGATGCTCCACCTCTTCAGCCACCAAGATGGAAAGACTCAGAGGGAGATGGGTGGAAGATACCACTGAGTTCGCAAGTTCCCTCTCCCCCTAAAATGGAAAGCTGAACAATCATCTCTGACTTTCCTTTGCATTTAGCAGAGCTCTTGTTCGGTGTTGAGAACAGCAAGATAGGAAATCTTTGGAACTGTAACTATTTCACACTCTCTGCTACCCATGGTAGTCTGGAGACAGGTTAGAGAGCACAGGTGAGGGGCACCGTATGTGTGGTACTTACCTCTGACTGTACTCAGACACGTCTGATTTCATTGGGAAATGCAAAGGACTTGCAAACACTGCTCCTGGTTAGGTGTGTTCAAAGGGATGAATTTAAAAAGACAATTATTCTGCCTGCTACAAACAGTCCCAAAAGACTTCTACGTCTAAGACTGTCTCATATCTTCCCGAGCTTGTTCCTGGCTAACACCTGGTATAGAAGATTTCTTTCCCCAGACTTAGATCCCCAAATTACAAACATACAATGAAACTGCTGCAACTTATTGAAGGCCCCCCCTTTCCCCACTTCTGCAGACTCTCAGCACTCCCAAGCAGGCATGGGTTGTAACACCCTCCAGATCACCCTCTTCATGCTCACAAGTGAAGATGTCCTGGGTAACACCTGGACCACTCAGGGGGGCTGAGGGCTAGGCAGACATGTCCTTTGGCAAGCATTAACAAGACCCTTTCAAACCATCTGCAGGCACGTGGGAAGAGGCCCTAGAGGCCCAGAAGTCTCTCTGAGCCCATTATGCATTTGCAAGATATTCTTACAGAACTGTATCTCGGTTTCACTATTTATGGAATTGAGATTAGTGTTTCTTACCTTTAGGACTGTTGGTGAGAAGTACAAACTCTTCTGTATTATTAAATAATAGAAAGAATAGAGTCTCAGGATGGTACGTACAATGGTTTGAGTTATCTGGCAAATCTTTAGAGGGAAATACTTCACTGAATGAGAGCTGAAATTGTCATGACGTGGATATTTTATCCTACTGCAACCCCACACAAAGATATTCTGATATTAAATTGGGTTTTTAAAGGCATATTGAATACTTTTCCTCCTTCCTTCCAGCACAGGAAAAAGAAAAGCAAATAAGTGAATGTTGTATATGCATTTGCAAAGCTTAATATATTTAGCATCATACTTTTATCTCAGTTTCAGCCTGATTCTGAACTACCAGAGTTTTCACAAGCATTGTTTTTTGACAGTTACAGCATCAGTCATATCCCCTACAAATAGATAATCTTAACTATAGCTCAAGTTTAACATAATTTTTCACAGCAGGGAAGAAGTATGCCTATGTGTGTGGTGGAGGAGATTATTATAAGTGTGCTACATGGACACCAGAGAGAAAATTCAGGAGAAAAAAATTGCTCTGTGTTTTTTCTGATTTGAAGACATGGCAAGTCCAACCTCAGTATTTTATGTCACGCGTTATGACCAGATTTCCCACTCTGTGTGGTTGCATTAAACAGCTTCAAACAGCACAGAAGTACTGCAACACACTGGCCTATCAAAATGAATTAGGAAGCTGTTTGCAGGATGATGCAAAATAGCTACTACCTCCACTGGCTCTTCATTCCTCTCTCCCCCAATTTGTCAGGCTTCTTTTACAGTTTTCTGTCCTCTTCTACCCAAGCCCCAGCCTCCTTTTGGTTTCCAGCACCTTCATTTACCTATCTCTATCTTTTTCTACCCTATTTGTTAATTCAATCAGATGCAGCATATGCCTACTGAAAATAAATACTCACACCCGGGGATAAATGTCCTCCAGCATTTTGTTTTAGTGCAAGTTCATCCTTCAGTAGATACTGCTGCACAATAACTTTTTTGGAGATGCCCAGGAAGAATTGTCCTGGTGGGCTACTCTTTTCCTCCATTTGTAGTGGAAATGGGGAGATGGAGCCTCACTGTTTTCTGCAGACAGTTAATGAAATCGTATGAGAACCCATGGTTTAGAATGGGTAAAATCTGTCTTTTGTAACCTCAGTCACATTATGGCTAATATGTGTCATATGATATTTTCAAAATGGTCATGTAACTGGAGGCAACCTCAAGCTCACTAATAAAACAAGCAGTTTGTAAATATTTTGGAAGAGTTTATAGAGAATGGTTTGGGATGTGGTCATTAACATAAAAATGCGTGTATCTTCCGTTGTGAGCTTTGCAATTCGGAAGAGCACGGACACGAGATTTGGTGTGGCTATTCCTTTTCTTATTGTACACATTTTTATTAGTTGCAACACATATTACCTAACAGATATACTTTGAAATATCAGATAAAAATATGTTTGCATGTAGAAGTAAGTCTTCTGGTTTGGAAGTGACAAGTATTTTTTGTATATGACAAAGTTGTGAAGTGCTTATTTAACTTAGAAGTGTAGTTCAGCTTCAACTTCGGAATTACAAGAGATGGTGCATCATAGTGCACCGGATGGTGCACTGGAAAGTGAAAAGGCTTCTTACACAGATGAAGCGTTTATCAACTTGAAGGGAACTTTCCTTAAGACACTGGCTTTGTGATTTGGATTTGTTAAAGTATGAGTGTTGGGCTTGATGCATATCCCGTTCATAATGCCTTTGCCCTTGGGATGAGGTACAAAAGAAAACAGGTTTGGGGGTTGATTGCTTTTGGGTAAAGGATAGTTGATTGTTTCTTGGCCTGCTTGTTTATTTGCTTTGTCTTAGTCTTTGTTAAAATTTGAGTGCATAATGATATTACGTTGTAATTATCTGCTGGGGATCTAATCCTACAGGTATATTTACTAGTCACATTCCCTCTTGCTCCAGTAGTCCAGCACTACCCGAACGCACCATGTTTACAGCAGTCTTTGTATGTGAAAATGTATGGAGTGTTTAAGTAAGCAACTTGCTCAAACCCTCAGGGAAAGGCTATTCTTTCTTCTTCAGTCCCCTATCCTCTATTCCAAATTTGACTCCGAACTGAAGAATGCTTCTGGGGGAAGTTGCACTGTACAGTATGCCTATGTCGCATACCCACATATTGCATCCTGTCCCGGGCTCTGCTTCCACACACAACATCTCCACAGCCTGGGTTAGCCCTGAGGGGCAGCTTGAGAGCAAAAACAAACCTGCCAGCAGCTCTCGGACTGAGTGCCAAATGACTGTGTTTATGCATAGATGAGGCTTTTCTTCCTGTATTGTTGGAGATGAAGATGACTGTAACTTTAGATGGTGAATTTTAGCAGCATAACATTTCCTCCTAAACATTTATATCACTCCTATGAGCTTTACCTGCTTGGTAATCTGCACAGGAGTTTACTTGTTAAAAGTTCCCTAGAACGGTGCTTACATAAATAACAGGAGATGATACAGCAGCCACATGATGATATTTTAAAAGCTTAGAAATAAAAATGTCATGGAAGAGGAAGCACCTTTTACTGATTTTAGGCTCTCTTCCCCAGCTGTAACTGAAATAAGGCCTTTTTTGGAGTTTATTTTCACATACTGTTTTACAGGCTTCTCTCCACCACTCTAGAAAGCTTTCTGAAAGTTGGGGTCCTGGTCTGGCAAAGATGTGGACACATATGTGGCCATCTGGGCTGCAGAAGGTCAGCTTTTCACATATGAACCATTGCAGCCAGAACCTCAGAAGATCCAAATCAATCTTTAGCATCCCAAGGTCACCAGTGTGGCACTGTACCAAGGCTTGCCCTGCAGTCTGGGACACATAAGGATTTATTTTGAGAAATACATTTCCTAGAAAATTAATTGGAGAGAGATGTAATGAGATGCTTCCACATAGTGCTTCAAGTGAAAGAAAAAACTGTGCCCCCCACCCCCCAAGGAAAAGAAATCTGATCATTCAAAAGCCTTGTGTGTCCTTAATGCATCCTGCAAACAGCATCACTCTTGAGGTCTCATCTTTTTCTTCATTTACCAAAGTTCACTGGGTGTTTGATGCAAGCACGGTATAGGTTTAGGACTTTGATACCAACAGGTCTGCCTTTGTTTGCATAAAGTTTGTAATTTGTTCACAATTTCCTGCTTATCTGAAGATCCTTGCTGTTGTGTCTATTCTGCCCCCTGGGAGTCAGTTGGGTTTGTTACTTGGTTTTCAAGCAACATAGGTCCAGCCCAAGGTAACTACATGAGTTTTTTGCCAAAAAAGGGATGCATCTGGAGAACAATAAAACATGGGGGGAAAGGGGCTTGGGCGACAGGATGGAAGAACTATCGAGCAAAAATGGAAAGAGGAAGGAGCACCAAGGGAGAAGATGAAAGGGCTAAACAAAATATGGGGGAGGGGAAAACAAGTTGGACTAAGTCTAGGGTATGGCTCAGGATGCCAGAACATCCACAGTAGATCAGGGTAGACTGGCCCAGCACAGCCTGTTTCCACAGGACTGGACACAGGTGTCCCCAAAAGGGCCTTGAGTTGAGTGAATCTGTCACTGCAGAAATTTGTTTAACTCAGACCTTCGACCGTTTCGCTCCCTCATCTTCGTGCTCAGTAAATTCCCAGTTCATTTTGAATCAGGTCTGTTATTCCCTGTTCCCCACCCTCACGAGCCCCAGTGAAGCGGAGGCATGGAAGAGTTCAGTGGTTTGACCAAAGAGTGACATCAAACAAATGCCAAATGGAGATGTGTGATGCATGTGGCATCGTCTTCAGCCCCTCACAGAACAAGGCCATGGGAAGCTGGTGCCAGGGTCCGCTCATGGGTGCATTTAATTATTTCATGGCGATTCTGCCCCAAGCCCCATGCAAATGGCTCAGGAAACGAAACACAAATGCTGCGTGAAGGAAGATGAATTTATTTTGACCTTTACTGAAAATGTGCTGTGAAACAAAGCACTTAAGCATTTAGAGTCTGTTACATCTTCACATTACACACGTCCATGTTGATGGGGAAAGTGCTAACCAACCGAAGTTACAGTCGAGAGCTGGAGTGTGTAAAACTCTTCAGGGGAATATATTACATCCCCAGTTCTGCCTCTGCAGCTTCTGGGAGCAGCTTTTCTCAGCCTGTGCAGCCTAAGCTCTGGAAATAAGGACTAAAGGAGGTCCGTAGCTGGGGAGAGGGAGGGAGGCTGTCCGGAGGCCTTCTGGTCTTTCCTAAAGCCTTGCCATAAGGAAAACCAAGAAGGGCAGCGGGAAGAGGGGCATCTCCCACTGTTACCAGCCAGTGCGCTGCCTCTGCCACCGGTGGCTCAGGAAGACAAATAAAGCGAGGACGTCCTTTCTTCCGCCTTCCCCTCCTGCCACCAGGGCTGTTTCCCTCCTTCTTTCCACCGCCAGCTTCCCCTTGGCGGTGCCCCCACGGCCGGGCACCGGCGCAGCTTTGCCAGAGAGGAGCAGCCCCCGCGGGCTCCGGCTGCTTCCCGGCCGTGCTGATGATGGGATGCCCGTGCTGAGAGTAGAGACGTTAACTACAGCAAAACGCGAGGCTTAAAGTCCCTGATGCATGATGAATGGGTGCTGGGCCAGCATCTTAAAATCCATGCTTTTGCTTCTCCTTAAACACTTTAAATTGACAGCGCAATAGATCAAACACTTTTACTGAACGGAGGAGCTTTGGCAATTTAATTTAACCAAGTGCGCGCTCACAGGCACGCCGGCCCCGGCCCCCCCCGCCGTTACCCCTGCCCCAGGTGA
>VXAL01001507.1:0-28134 GCA_013399475.1 Chauna torquata | reverse complement strand
TACTTAAATCGTGTCTTTGAACAACACAGTCTTCGGGTAGGGTGTGCTGCCTGGCTGTGGAGCCCCACGCTCCTGCATCTGGCATTTCTGCAGAGCAGCTGAAACCCACCGCTTTTACTTCTTTGCAGATTTCTGCTAATGATGAGAGGCACCGTCCGGGGTGCAGGGCTTGCCTCCAGCTCAGGCTCCCCTAGAAAAGAACGCCAAAGTCTACACTTGGAGACCGCTGCTTCTTTATTTTATTATTTTTCCGAGGTCCCAGGATGTTTGATGCAGTTAAATACCTAAATTGAAACATAACCGAAAATATTATTAGCTTTATCTGCTGACACAAGGGACGCAGGTTAAAGAATTTTTCATTTAATTTGATAGTGTATAAAGCACTTAAGGTACTTGATGATTTATTGATCAAATAGAAACCAGGGCATCCAACAGCTACTTATTTAATCCCTATTCACGCTATTAAATATGAAACGAACTTTTTTTTTTTTCCCCTCCGTTTGCTCAACCAGCCTTACAGCACAAAGAATAGGAGCTAACAGCTCTTCAGGTATAAATCTTCCCCTTTTGCTAATATGAATTACTGCGATTCCCCTGAACCGCCATTGAACTGTAAACACTGCTTTAATGGACAGTAATGGCACCGTGTGATTTTTAGCCATTGTTCCAAAATGACTACCATGTTTATGGCTGCCATTAAACAGGAATTAAGGAGTTATGAAAGTCTTCAGTAATGAGGACTCCGGTACTTTATAAGCCTTTTCTCTCCCTGCCGCCCTGCCCCTTCCCGTGGAGGCGGAGGGGCCCCGCAGCCGGAGCCGCCGCCCCGCAGTTTGCGGGAGCGCCAGGGCCGGGCCGAGCGGCTGCGGAGACACCGGCCCGGCCCGGCCCGGCTCGGCCTGGCCCCGGACCTCCTTCGCAGGCAAATGGCTCCAGGCGAGTTCCCCGCAGCACCGGCGCGGATCTCCGAGGGGTCCCCGGCTGGAGCCGGCACGTTTCTCTTTGCATTAGCAAAGCCCAAAGTCATCCAGTTTGCGCTAATCACCACAATTAGTCCTGAATTATCACCGGACTCTGACAGACGTTCCTTGTAACTCTCTTTTATTTCCAACAGCCCTAATCAGCAGCTCTCATTACAAACGCTGATTAAACTGCAAATTATCCAGCAGTGGCCCTGTTCCCGTCTACCAGCAGCTCGTTCAATATCAATTAAGGCCAAGCGGCAAAGTCTGCAGCCTTAGAGAGCTTCCAACTGCCTGATAGTGGCACTTATTAGTTTGGAAAACTAGGAAAATACTAATAATCAACAACCGGGGGGAACGCGGAGGCGACGGAGCAGCGGCCGCGGGGGACCGGGGCCGGCCGCCGCTGGGGGAGCGGCCCCACCGCCTCCCCGGCCCCGCCGCCGGTGTCGGCGAGGTTGCTCGGGACAGCGAAATGTATTAGATAAGGTAATATCTCGGGCTCATTGAAGTCGGTTTTGGAAATAATGAATCGTATTAACGCATTAAAAAACCCTCTGCAATCCAACATCATTAGGTCGTTCCGGTATCCGTTTCCAATTAGCGCTTAGGGTTTTTTTTATTTGACCCCTTCCCCTAAATAAAATGGAAGCTAATGACAGTTGATTTTATTTATTTATTTCGTCAAATTGAATTTACCCATCAGTGCGGACACGCGCTGGTATTGTCTCTCTTCGCAGGGTTACTGGTTGCCCAGGAAGATTTAGAAACCTGAGGAGGAGGAGGTGGGAGCTTGTCCTGGAGCATCGCCACCTGCGGTATGGGGCCGGCAGTTTGCGGGGCAGGGGTAGGGTGCTGAACTGCTGGATAAACACTTCCTCCCTAAGTAGAGCTCTCAAAGGATTACGTTAGATGAGCCTCACTTTCCCGTCCCTTTTCCCCACGGTAGACATGCATACATATATAAATATAATTGAGTAAGGGTTATTTTTATTTTTTTTTTCTGAATCCAGGTCTGAAAAGGAAGAAGGTTGCCAGGAATGTGGCAGGGATCTACTTCCCAACACACTATACACGTTAGGAAAAAATCACCCTTCCACCCCCAGATCTCCTTTCAATAGTTGCCTGTCTTTAACTAGTGTCTGGTCTCATGCTGGGCCTCAAGGAAAGAAATAAAAGAGGAGGAAATTATTAGCTGTGCAGCCCAGCTGCATGTTTTGTTAAATGCTGGGTCAGGCAAACCACCAGTTCCACTTTAATGATCCAGTTTTTCTTTATTCTTGGCAAACAGAAGTGCCTGGCCAGAAGAACCAACATCTATAGCTATTTCAGACACTAAATTTTTTTTGACCCCAGCTGTGTGTCATCCATGTACTGTGTCTCCGTGCTCTTTGAAAAACACAGCATGTGGTGTGAATTTGGCTTCTTGTTTCCCACCACACCTGTGAGACAGAACTGGACAGTGATACTTTTCAGCTGGGAGACAGCCTCTTCTTCTGGCAGGGCTGTTCATACCAGGCACAAGGTCTGTGCTGATGAGTGGTGGTTGCAGGAGGCACCAGAGCGCTAGCCGTGTAACAGGCACTGAGTAGAAGACACACAGGCATGTAGTTCAATGGTCTAGGACTGGACACAGCCTTTCCGTAGGTTATTTGGATGATCTCTAGCCATCGTTTTTGACTCTGTGGTGCACTCTTATGTGGTGTAGCCTTTTTTTTCTGCCATAGTGATAAAAGACAGCAGGAAGCATGAACGGAGGGTAAACAAAGGCCCAGTGTCATTCAAGGGAATGACAGACCACTCGGAAGAAGCTGAGAAGAGTTTCCAAGCAGGTAGTCAACACATAGTAAAAGAGGTGATTGGAAGTGAGGCTAAAGCGGGCCTTTCAGTCTCATGGCACTTCTTGTCTGCAAATTTGTCCTAACTAATAAAATGGTTGATCAGATATTCTCCCCCATCATTACAGGATTTTTTATTTTTATTTTTTCTCTCTCTAAAGGTGCATCTCTGCCTCCTATGAAAAATTCCCAGGAAGAGCAACAATATGCAGGAGGTCCTCCATGGACCTCTGACTTAGGGCTACATCAGAGGAGATGCCAGTTACAAGAAGGACACTCCATCTTCTCAGTCGGTTGCTGCTCCCACTCCCTAGGACTGTTCCTGTATAGGCAGAGCAAGTATTCACCGGCGTCGAGCCATTGCTGTCTGCCACCTGTGCATGCCCAGAGCTATACACTCTCCACACACATGCACATATACACACTGATATTTCTCATTCATTTCTAAAATATCATTGCAGATTTGCTTTGAGCTGACATCATCCAGAAGTTTTCTTCTTGTCTTAATAATGTGACAGGTAGCTAATGTGCAAAGGCATGCCTTGTAGTAATTGCACAAAAAGACTTCCAGAGAAAAAAAGCTGATATGTTTTCACACCCCTTCCCTTCTCTAAGAGCTGGAAAGGGGATGTTACAGCAACTCCTGAGCACCTTGCAAGGGAGGAGATGAATAAACCTTTTGGCTTAATTCATTTCTATGTCACCTCCTTCAGCATTATTGATTAGTCAGGAGTGAAAGTGACCAAAAGGCAATGAGGGTGCAGGGGAAACATTTTTAAAGTGTGACTTGATCTTCTCGAGCTGCCTGGACACTTTTTATTCCTTAAGTCACTTAGAAGGTTGCTGTAACTTTCCCCTCACTTCTATTCTTTCAGCTGTGTCCTGACTGCCTCTTCCTTCCTATAATGAACCTGAGCTATTCCTTCATCCTCAAGGTCCTTTAATGCCCTGCTGTTATCTTAGCTCTCATCTTTGCACTGAGACACAGATATTTCCCTGAATAGCCAGTGGTGCCAGTTTTCATTAGTCACTTCTCAGATTTTAAAGGAAGCATCGTGTGCCCCAGACATCTACAAAGCCTTCTCCATCTCTTCCGGCTCCTCTCAGTGTTTCTCATCAACAAAAGTGGGCAGTGTTTAGGAGTCTGATGCACTAACCCCTTCCAGCCCAGAAAGATGCCAGCCAATCTTACTGTTTCCCTCTGTCTCCTCGGCTCCATCTGTATTGAATTGTCCTGTGTCATAAGCTTAATGTCCTTGCTTTAAGGCAGAGACCAGCTCTTGGCTGTGCTTGTACAGCACTGAGCATGGTAGGGGTCTTTAGACACAATGGTAAGTCAAACAGTTACATAAGAACAAACGTCATAATGTTTTAAAAGGTATTTTAAAAGCTAAGATTCTCTCTGATGTAGAAAGTCACTGTCCTCCTTTTATTTTATTTTATTTCATTTCATTTTTTGTCAAGATGTAAAAACATACTCCTGAAGATGATCCACTTCTAATCCTGTGCTTTCTCAGACTTGAGGACTGCTTTCAGTTGCTGGGTTTGTGTAATCCTTGGATTACCTTGCCACTAATCCATCCCATTGTTAAGAATCAGCAGTTTTACATCTATATTGATTTCATGTGCTGACTTGACTTCAATAGGAGCTATGCACTTGCATCTAAAAGCAGACTTCACCTCCCTTAGAGGCTTACTATTCCAATACAATAGCCAACATAAAAGCTACTTAAGCAGATTGTGTAACAAGATAGGTTTTTGTTATGGAGCAACATAAATTACAACTTTCTTTAGTTGTTCAGAACTGGTTTAGTTTAGTATCTGAATAAATCCTATACATTCAAGGCTGGCATCATACAGGGAGGCACCAAACCATTACATTAATGTTTCAGTTGTTTTACAGTTTTCTTTTAAGTAAATAAAGCCAGAAAACCTACTGGCCTTGCTCAGGAGTGTTATGTAAAAGGCTCCAAAATGTTTCAGAGGAATCACTAGTCCAGCACGAAACCTGGTTGATCAGTGGGGTCCTCTGAAGCTGGGATTTTCACTGAAGTTAGCTGCTAGATTATGTTTTTGGAACTCAGTATGGTTTTTTTTCTTCTTCTTTTTCTTTTGTTTTAACTGAAATTTTACATAAGTGAAATGAGTAAAAAGGAAATTTTCTAAAGCAATTGATCCTCACATTAAAACAAAGCCATGTTTAAAACTGAGTAAATATTTTGTTTTAATGCACTATCCATCATTATGCTTTTTTGTTGTTGTTGTTGCAGTTAATAGAGATTTTTCCATCAGCAGTATTTTTTTCTTCCATCTATTTTGTGTAGTTCCAGGAATTCCTGTCATGCACTGAATTCACTTCCCTCTAAAGAAGGATGCATAGCTGCATCTGTTCACCAAGCTGAATTAAAACCACTGCATTTAATAAAATAAACAAATAAATAAAAGAAGAGTTCGTCTCAAGTTTCATTCTATAGCACTGCCTGGGTTAAAATAGGACTAGAGCCCTGGCTGGAGACTTTTGTAGTTTTCTTCTTTTACTTTTGTTTTGGATATGCTGATATGCCCAGAGCCTGATTTTGCACTCCCATTTTAGGTATCTTTAATATTAGAATTAGGTCCATGGCATGTGAAAAATTGCTATTTAGAGCAACACATGCTACAGTTAGACATAGCAGAAGTAATTAAAGGAAACAAGAAACAAGTACGGTTTTCATTTATTTTGATGTGGAATATAGTATTTAGAATTAAAGATATTATTTATACTGTATCTTCCAGTGATGTGTTTGTTTCGCCTTAGTTCCTCTGGTTCTGTTTGTGAGCTCGCCTTTTCAGAACAAAGCAACTCCGTTGATACAAATGAAATGATTTTAGATTTGCACCAATAAAACCAAGATGAAAATTTGACATTGTTACCTAGTTTAACACTAGATCATTACCGTATTTTAATTAATTTAGTAAAAACAAACCCTTCTCCTACAGTGTTAATTGGAAAAAATTAGACCTTTTAGATTTGTTTTGTGAGTCTTTCTGAACTTGAAAAGAAACACAGGTTCTGTCCACTGCATGCAGACAGGCAATCAATCAGTGAGCACACTTGCAGTTCCAGCTGAGCTCCTACTTACAATAAGTAGAAACCTGTTACAATAACCTCAGTCACCACCATACAAATAGGATCAAGCTATTTGGGACCAGCGTAAATTAAAAACCAAGCCAAGAGACAGAAAAATCTCTCCACACAAGAACAACACACCAGTTAACTAAATACAACACCAATGGTCACTAATAAATGCCAGTCATCCTTTAACATAACTGTAGCCATCTTTGTAAGACTCCAGCAAATACATTTTTAAATCGTTGCTTAACACTCTGTATCACTCCATTAATGGGAAGTATGCTTCTTTCTTAGCATTTTCCAGTAAAATTCCCCAGTCTGTTTTACAGGAATCTGACATTGTAACAAAGACTAACATCTGTTATTTATCTGCAATATTCTTGTCTTTGGGTCTTTTATTTGCTCAAGTTTCTTTTCCATATTCTTATTCATAATGTTCCTAATATTCAGAGTCCAGATTATTTGATTAGGTCTGTACAGATGTAGATATTAGTAACAGTACCTGTAACAGTAATATTGGATTTGGTGCATTTCTGGGAAAAGTTTGGGTCCGGAGTTATGAAACTTTAATATTTATCAGTTTCATTTTTTTGCTTTAAAGTAACTGTAATTTTATTTAAAAGGTAAAGAAAAACATAGGTGGGTATAAAAAAAATTACTGTCTATAAACAAAGTTATAAAATAAAGGCCATATATTGCTGTTTTAACTAATGCTTAAAGCTATACGTAATTCCTGGAGAAAGTCTCTTTCGTATCCAGAAGGTGTAGTGTACTAACATGAAGGGATACAGTGAGCAGTAGAGAATATCTAGTGTTTACGCAGATTTCACACTGCATAAAATGTGACAGACATTAAATGGAAAATATATCCTTCAAAAATGTACTCTGGCACCATATTATTTGTATCTAAAAAGTGAAACATTCCTGGTTTCTGAAAGCTGTGGAACAGCATTATTCACTAGGTAATGTGGCACATCTCCACCAAATCCATGCAACTGCCTAGCTTTTGCCTGCATATAAACTGCCAGAAGTATTTTTCCAGTTTAAGGAACACTTTGAAAGCAACACTTAGGCATCTCAAGTGCCATTTACTCATTGGACGTACCTTTCGATGTGAATACCCCGATTCTGATTTTCGCTTACTTTGACGTAACCCTACAAAAATCAGCAAGAGTACTCTTGAACATAAGCCCAAACCCATAGAAGACAGGAAGGTTTTGCTGTGAATTTGAGCGAAGATCAGCATTTTGTGTCTGGGGTAGGATCGGAATCAGGCCACTAAGGTGAATGTAGAACAGCAAACAAGTCAAAGTCTTTACCCGCTCCTGCTGAAGCCAGTGGAATTTTTTCATTTATCTCAGTAGGAAAATGAATCAGACCATTATGTCCTGATGCTTGGGTAAGACATTATTGCCTCTATTCTTGTACTGTTTTCAAATGCTGCACACTCAAGAATGTGTATGCATTTAGTCAGTAGAACCGGATTTACAGGCTGTGCAGAATAGGGCAAAAAAAATGGACAGCTTTTGAAAATACCACTTTTCACATATTTGTATCTTGAGACTCTGCCAAACTGCAAATTGCATTTCATTTACAAAGGCAAATACCGTTTGGATGGTCGTGCTTCAATTTAGGTTTTTAGCTGCATCAAACCCAGGAAAAATATGGAGGCAGTGATCTCCAAGTGTAGACTTTGGAGTTCTTTTCTAGGGGAGACTGAGCTGGAGGCAAGCCCTGCACCCCGGACGGTGCCTCTCATCATTAGCAGCAGTCTGCAAAGAGTGCCAGAGGCAGGAGCGTGGGGCTCCACAGCCAGGCAGCACACCCCACCCGGGGACTGTGTCATTCAAAGACATGACTTAAGTAACCTTTTGTACAAAGTTTTTGCTTCTTATTTGCTTCCACCCTTACACCGAGTTTACTTAGACTCTTTGCTTTGTGTCAGCTTAAAATGTTGATAAATAAACCTTTGACTTCAATGGCTGCTGAAGTGCTCTGCCCAAAATGTTGTATCTGGAATAATCTAGGCTAATTACTTTGGCATGGCTTTTTCCCAAAACGTGCATATTAGTTACTCAACTTTTAGATAGTATATCTGTAAGGATTTTTTTTTGGAAGAAATTAACAAAAGTTTTGTTAACAGGCAAATGTAAATATCGTGCTAAATTCCTGAATATTGCTGAACAGGTGAGTTATGACTTACAGCTTAAAGAATTATAAAAGGCTGGCATCATCTTGGTGACAGCAAAAACAAAAGCTCATCACTTCTTATTTCATTATGGACACAGTAGCTTCATTGAACTTACTTGCATGTCTGGATTTCCATAACTCCAAAAGCTTTTTAGGAAGCTGGCAATATAATCTGATCTGACAACTTAGGAAGCTGATGTTTCCTCTTTTTGTTCAGAGAACAAAAGAGAATTTGGGTAATTGTGCAAGATTATTGAATTCCAGCTACAGAACATTTCCACAATGAAAGAAAAAAGTGTGGATATATATCCATCCTATATGAAACCCCAAAACATCATCTGTAATTTTGCAACAATTTGGTATAACTTTTAAGAATGTTCAGTTATAAATCAGGAAATCGTTTTAGGGAGTTGTTTGTAAAAACAGGATAACCTTTTATTTATTGTCCTTGTATTTGCGGAATTTTAAAATGTTTTATTGAAAAAGACTCAGTTGTTCAGACTCTAACAAATGAAAGTAAGCAAATTATTCCATGCTTAGCATCTACACACGTGGATAGATTTTCAGAGATCTTTGTGTCTGGTTCATGTTCATCAGTTTTCATCAATGAAAGCTGTGATATTTATGTAGAAATAGGAAAGTTACTGAGTTCATAAACTGGAAAGAGATACAGAGAATTGCCTTGGTTACAACCAAGTGGGATGATCTTAAGAATGTCAGCATGCTGAAAATGCAAGATACTTGAGAAATACCTGGCTCAGGTGGGTTTTTTTTTGCATCATTTCTTTGACCGGGATTTCATCCTGTTGCCTAGAATACAAATAATCCTAATAACTGTTTTTTGGAGGTGAATACTACCCTGTGTTCCTTCCCCTAATGCCACTCTTACTTCTCCAAGCTTTCGTCTTAGCAAGGAGGGCACAAGTACACTTTCCTGAGCAAGAGTTTGTGATCAAAGCACTTGCACTATCACTTCCATCCATTTTTTGAAGTTTCAGGTGGTATGTGAAAAAAATACTGCCAAGTACAGATACACAATAAAACTACTGCAGATCTCCATGGGAGGTGGGGGGGGAGCGGGGCACTGAATTCTCTATGGAACTTTGTAGATGCTGTTTGGTAATGTCTTTTGGCACTACTGGTTTTAAAGACTTGAGAATGATAGTATTATACCTTCATCACCTTATTTTTTTGAAAACAGAAGTAGCTACCTTCTGGACCATTCCTCTGACTGCGTGTAATTTAAGCTGCAGGGAAGGCTGGAAAGGTAAGTAGATGTTGTAAGTAAATGTTGTTACCCTCTTTTTACAAATGAAACAACAAAGTGTTCAATACAACTAAACCAAATTGGTTGTAGAGATGCATTAGAAAACAGGAATTCATTGTCCTGTGCTGGGTAAAATTGCATCAAGGATAGCACTTTGTGGAGTAATCAACCAGTGCTTTCTGATGGCTTTCCACAAAAAACATCACAAGTGCAGCAGTCTGTGAGCACAAGGTCTGCTCTATGGCCAGCCTGACGCAACGGAGCTGGGGAAGGAATTAATGAGGGGCTTCTCATCTAGGCCTGCTTTTGTTTAAACAAGGCCTATGCTAATGATCTGTTTACATTTGCAGATAGTTAGTAGTGAATTTAATTATGTTTTCCTAACAATATAAATATCAGTGAGAAAGAAGAGTTTTGTACTTCTTATAGTTTGGTTTGCATCTCTAGAAAAAACACGCTTCAGGGGAGTTTCAACCCTACGTAGGTACTTGCATGACTCCATTCACGTGGGTTTTCTCTTTGATTTCTGCTCACATATGCTCAAGTGCCAGCAAGACAGGGACTACAGTTGATCAGAGGTAGAGTTCAAGTGTGGGAAGCTCATTTTTCATTTAAGTAATGACTTGGTTGCTAAATTGAAACTTTCAGCTGCTGCTATTTTTCTTGATTTCAATAGCCATTGCCTTGAATGAAGAGGAGGAAAGCGCTATTCGAAGCTGTTTGTTTACATAATGCAAATAATGGGGAAGGTGCTGCATCGGTGTGCAATTACAGACAAAAAGTTCTTCCTGAATTGTTCAGAAATGTAACAGCAAGATGTGTGTGCAGGTGGGGGTACTGATTTACAGCAAACAGAAATGGTGCAAATCCTTTACCTCCTGTAAAAAGAGGTGCTTAGATTTCCCTTGTGAATCTTTTATGCATTGTTGTGCATGCAGCTTCACCCCACTAGCATAAACTGCAAAAAATTGATGATTTTACTGTACAGATGAAGTGATGTGCTCTGCAGTTCTCGTGTGTAAAATTTCCATTTTTCTTTTGTGGTGGTTTCACCCAGCTAAACAGGTGGCCTCCACCACAACCGCTCGCTCACTCCCCCTCCTCAAAGAAACAGGGGGAGAAAATATGATGGACCAGGGCTTAAGGGTTGAGATAAGGACGAGCAAGTTACTCAGTAATTATCGTCACGGGCAAAACAGACTCAACATAGGGAGATTAGTATAATTTATTACTATAACTAGCGAACTAGAGCAGTGAGAAACTAAAAGCAAACTACAAACAGCTTGCCCCCATCCACCCTCTTCTACCTCCTCTCCCCGAGCGGCGCAGGGGAACGGGGAATGGGGGCTGCGGTCAGTCCATATCGCTTCGTCTCCGCCGCTCCTTCATGGTCACTCTCTGTTCCCCTGCTCCAACGTGGGGTCCCTCCCACGGGATGCCGTCCTTCCCAAATGGGTCCTGCGTGGGCTTCCCACNNGGGGGCTCTCCATGGGCTGCAGCCTCCTTCAGGCCAGATCCACCTGCTCCACCGTGGGCTCCTCCACGGCCTGCAGCGTGGAGATCTGCTCCATGTGGTACCCCATGGGCTGCAGGGGGACAGCCTGCTCCACCATGGGCCTCACCACGGGCCGCAGGGGAACTTCTGCTCCGGCGCCTGGAGCACCTCCTGCCCTCCTTCTTCACTGCCCTTGGTGTCTGCAGGACTGTTCCTCACTCCTCTCACTCCCAGCTGCTGTTGCGCAGCAGTTTTTTCCCCTTCTTAAATATGCTCTCACAGAGGCGCAAACAACATCGCTCATTGGCTCAGGTCTGGCCAGCGGTGCGTCCCTTTTGGAGCCGGCTGGAGCTGGCTCTTATCTGACATAGGGCAGCTTCTGGAATCTTCTCACAGAAGCCACCCCTGTGGCCCCCCTGCTACCAAACCTTTACCACGTAAACCCAATACATCTTTGTAGAGAGGAAGAAGGAGAAGTTTCTGGCAGGGTCTCTGTACAGTCAAGTGTGTGTTTGATTTCAACAGGAATTTTTACATAGGGAATAAACACAGGGTTTGGAATTTTCTGAATGTCTGTGGGTGATGCTCTGGCTGTGGACTCATGCTTCATTGCAGCTGCTGTATGAAAAGTTACCTTCCCAAGCTTTGCTCTGCAACTAACTGCTCAGGAAGGGTATCCCACTGGATTTAGTAGTGTTGTATGAGCATTTGGATACCTACCCTGTGGAACCCGATGTAAAATCATGCCCATAGTAATTTCTTTACCAGACATACTGCATCTTTGTCACTCAGAAAGAGTTTCTAATAACCCTTTTATCCTCTTCATTCAAAAACAATGGTATTCATAATACAGCAGGGAATTGGTAGCAGGCATAACTTTTCATATTTGCTGATGTCAAGGTCATATTGTTGTTTAATGTAAAACATAAATGAATCACTTCCCTCCTCCTACTTGAGATCTTGTAATTCCTCTTTCTTAATAATTTAAATTCTATAGTATCTGTCACTTCCAAATGCTTACTCCATGTGATTTAAGAAACAGATAGACCCACCTGAACTACTGCTTTGAGGACATTGCTCTATTTTTTTCGTTTGATATTAGATGCACTCACTCAAAGGAGGCTGAAAACTAAACAACAAAACAGAATCTGTGTAGAAAATACCAGTTCTGTACTTAATTTTCCCTGTTGCCACCGCAACTTCCAGCACAACATATCTATACTTTAAAAATAACAAAAACTCCAGCTTTAGGCATGTGAGGAGACTTCTGTTTGGATGACTATTACAAAAAGAGAAATAGGTTAACTCAAAACAGAAAATTTACTGTAAACACTCCAAGCTGGTGTGTTGTCTCATATGGGAGGAAGGACTGGTCTAAAGTAGATAAAGATCATATAAATACCATCTCTGTATTACTGGTGTTACAGATTTAAGAAAAGTATAGGCATGCGAGTGTGAACAGCTCATTGAATTGTAGAATGAGAGACCTACAAAAAAGCACCCTGGTTGATACGGTAGGGCAGGAATCTACATCTTCTGTGTACACCTCTGATTTATATTCCGATAATGTACAGCCAAACAATTTTTTCTTTTTTTGTTTTTTTTTGTCATAGCATCACACTCACATTATCTAATTTCTAGGTCAGGATATCAAAAGCTCAGTCTAAAAGAATTTGATAAGATTGTGTCTCTGGTTGGGATGTCTGCTGGTGTACACATGCAGATGCCATGGACAAGATAGGTAGTGGGATAGGACAGTGGATAGCAGACTGGCCCTGGATTTTAACACAAATGTAGGGATTAATTAGAGCTACTTACTCTAATTATCAAACAAACACCAAGAATGTCTCATGGAAGAATTTACCACTATTGCTACATCTGCATTAACGAGCAGTGAAGCAGGAGCAGATAGTTAGGATGAAACAGTCAGTGTCGAAGAACCTACTTTGACACTAAACATGTTTCAGGGATGGGCACATACTGAACTAGCTCCCATGGACTAAACACTCATTAGCAACTGGAGTGCATCTTCTGGTGTTGTTTAATCCCGAAGGAACCCAGCCTGTGCACTCCAACACCACCTTGTACACCCTGCACAGCAAGTGGTGATGGTCAGAAAATTCACTTTGAAACTGCACTCCTGCTGCAAACTAAAAAGCTGCCTTAGATACCCCTGGGAATTCCAGGCACAAGATGAGAAATTGTCAGCTTGGCAGTTACACCAAGTGTTTAGTTTCTGTTTTGCTAGAGATGTGTGTTCACTAACGGCCAACCAAACCAGATGAACTGAGATGGGCTCCTCCTTCCTTAGTCGCTCTTTTGGGAAGCTGTGCAGTCTATCACCCATACCACCTGTTAAGGACTCAGAATTCATTTTTAAGAGGCAGATGCTCTAGACACTAATCGTGCCTTTGTTTCTGTAATGCAATATGCATTTGTTCACCAAAGTAAAACGTAGCTGAGGTTTGTAGTAGTGGATGGACCACAAGCAGATCACCCTGGAACAAAAATCTGCTGTGGCACTATCCCTGAAGCTATATTCACCAATTTGTGTAGGAAAAGGCTGTTGCCAGAGCGACTGCCACTGATTGAATACCAGCTGAAAGCAGAGAGAGGGAATTAAGTCAAAGTTGCTCCCCAGCCCCTTTGTGCATGGAAATGTCCCAGCAGGGCAGCAGTATTAGCATCTCTTGGCTTTCCTGAATGCGTGGTAACCACGGAGGGGCCTGACATCCACATCAGTTTTCCTAAATTTTAGATCCTTCTTTTCAAAAAGAGGCAAGCAGAAACTAAGGATTTGTGGTCAGAATTATTGGTGCAACTCCAAAGCATCAGCACTGTCTAGGATCTGTCCCTCAAACCTTTTTCCCCAATGGGGATTTAAGTGGATTGCTAAGTATTTGACAGATCTCAGTATCAAGATCAATACTGCATTAGAAGACAAAGCTAAGCATAACTGGGGGAAAATAATTAACAAAATTAAGGAGGGTTTAGCTCTATGGGGAACTATTAAAGTTATCTTTATGGGGTCATGTAAATGTAATAAAGATTCTGTCTGCACCACAATTTAATTCTATATCAGAAATGGTCCCTGTAGATATACCAAAAGACTATTTTACTAAAATTGAATGTGTATTCTCTTCTGGACTGAAAGAAAGGGTAAAAAATCTTAAAAGTAGAAAGTTGTGAATTTTACACAACACAGATCTAAAGCTGCATAAACTCCATCTCTGTCAATGGTATTTAGTTGGTTCAGATGTCACGGTTCATCCAAATGGTTATTGTACTATGTGAGAAGAGGAGAACATAATGAGTATAGCTGTGCTCTAGGGTGGTACACCTACTCTCTATGACAGAATCTAATCAAGGCTGGTTTCTATTTTGTTGTTTTCTTTTGGCTTTGTTTCTGTTTTCTATTTTAAGAATACAGAAATATGGTAGAAAATTGTCTGTTGGAAAAATCCCAAATAGCACATATGTGTTTGTTGGCATTTGCGTTAATTCCACTTCAAAAACCAGAATGCAGCCATGATCTTGGTTTAACTTGTTATGGAAAAGAATTCAGGCCGTAGAGTGTGATGTTTTAATATATCTTTTAGGGATGTGTGCAGTAAACCTGAATTGTTCATTACTTATTTAAATTTTTCTAACTAAATGTTAGCATGCATCTCTCTGAGGATCTGTTGTTCTTTTTTGCCTCTTCCCTTTCATTAGCACTTTTCCAATTATACTAAAAACAACTTAATCAGATCAGAAGTTCTCTTAAAATAATGTCAGTTCTTTTCTTAACTCGCTTAAAAACAAGGCTAACGTGAGATAACATCAGACTGAATTCATTTTGCTTTGTTAACACCATGTGAATGGTGACCTTTGTCTTGTATCACAGCCTCCCCTGTGGATGAAAGCATCCACCTCATATCTGAGGTTGGATTACTAGTGTAAAAATGAAGGCACTGTCAAAACTGGGAGACCTGGGGACATTTAGTGCATTTGCACCCTGACTGTATCACAAATATTCGTCACCACTGCCCCTGGTGCTGTCTTTAAACTGCAGCTTGTTGTGGAAGCCCAGAGAGGCCATAGCATGCTCCTGGAGCATACTTTCTGGCATCTGTTGGGTGTCTTGCTTGGCTTCTGATTTCTGGTTTTTTTTTAACCCAGCTTGAGAAGAATGCTCTTCACCTTTTCATCACAATGAGCTGACCTCTGTGTCAGGTCAGCATAAGTTGTCATGTTAGGCTTTTTGGCCCGATTTCATGATTTTCGTCTGTGGGATCATTCCCCAGTGGCACAAAGAGCTTCCTTGCTTGAGTAAAAGTGTAAAGGTTTGGACCTGTAGTCTATATAGTGAATTGGTGTTGCACTAAATACTCATACTTATCAAGTACACATAATAAATCATGATTAAACCTCCTTTTAGTCACTTTTCTTCACAACTGAAAATGCTCAGCTATCACAATTTGTCCTCCCTTCCCTAAATTAGCACTAAACTGGTGCTCCTTGCCCATGTTTCAAACACATGTCACTTAGACTAGGAGACAAGCACTGTAATTAATTATCACCATTAACATCGGGCTAGGCCAAGGTCGCCTCTCCATAGTGGTATCTGCTTCAGAAGGTGGTGTGAACATAAGGAAGATGTGGGTTTATGTGTCCCACATGAAAGTCATTCACGGCTTAACTCTTAGTATCAGGAGATTAGTGTAATCCTCAAAAGTCAATCTCTACGTTTCTTCCAAAACTCTTTCCTTGGTATTAATACGTATCAGTCATTTTTTTTCACAGTAGTATCTCAGCTCTTTCTCTGAATAGTGCTGGTCTTGCTTTCTCTGATATCTTGTGAGTCTGATTGTTTAGCTAACTGTCAGGAGAAAATAAATTTTCTTTCACCATTTTGACTCCCCTATCTTCTAGTTTCACTGTCCTGTACTACTTGTGTTGTATGACTGGAAGAAAAGTGTCTTCTATAGGCTGTTATTATAAATATTCTTTTTATCACATCCTCTCTCATTGGCGTCTTTTTTTTTTTTCACAGAAAACTAGCCCAAATCCCTTGAGCCTTTCTCTGCTGTGATGTTTTCCCTGCTTCCAACTATCTGCCTTCTCTTCCAATGTTTTTCATACTCCAGCCCTTCTGGGGCCATTCCAATACTATATTTTGATCCCATGCACAACCTTGAGCTTGAGTCTAACCTACCTCACCTTTCCATTGTTTGGATATAAGATCATACTTCGGTGTACTTCTGTGTACTTCAGCTGCCGTCCGCATCTACCTTCAGTGTGGTGAACACACAGGGCTCATCCTGGCTCACCACCACATAACCCACCACAGTGATGTTACCTGGCTGATGCTGGGCAGAAAAATCAGTCTTCCTAATCGGTCTTCAGTACCACAGGTGCAAACAGCACCCATAGACTTTGAAAACAAGTTGTCCTTCTAATGTTACAGATACTGCAACACGGATCCAACATCCACAGCTGCATGAAGCTCAGCAGGGAGCACACTGAACTGTCTTGTGCTCTTTTGCTTGGTACTAGCTAATTTTGCAAGCATTCCTTTTAGATTCAGCGAGCAGAACTGAACATAGTATGCCAGAGGAGGTAAAGTATTTATAATGTCATAAAATAAGATGACATTTTATTTTCTGCCTTATTATCATCCAATTTCAGACACTTTCAAACACCTTGCATGCTTTTGTTGAGCACAGCCATTTTTGAGTTTAGAACTTCACTGAGCTACACACAAGGATGCTTTCTCCTTACATTTTTATGTTTTATTTCATCAACTTTCATGTTGCTTATTCAGCCAGTTTTGTCAGGTCATTTTGAGATTTTCATAGTCTTCTTGAGACCTGTGTGCCTGAATAGCTTTCATCACCACAGAAGATTTCTGTGAATATGTTGTTTATTAGTGAGGCTGGATGTCATCAACCTGAGGTACTTGGAGACTTTGGGACTAAACTGGGATTTTAGAGGACTCCGAATAAACTTAGTGAAAATACTTTCATTTCTCCTCAACACAATTAATTGAAATTAAGTTGTAGTAAAAAATCATCTCAGAGTTGCTGTTCTGGGAATCACAGCAATGTGGGATCTTGTTGACTGGTTGTTTTCTGAATGACGATTAGGAACAAATATTGGTGTGAACAAGAACGTTTTTAGTGTCTTCAGTGAGCCTCCACTGGATCAATTGTCATGTAACCTGCTGTGGTCTCAGTGTGTGTACGAAGTATTGAGGCTTCCTTTGTTGTTTATTTCTGTCCTTGCTAAACTGTCAAGTTTACTTCCAGAGCTCAGGACTGCTTTTTGCAATGTTCTACCCATTGGTTGGCTACTATTTATTCTCTAATATTCAGTTACAAAATGATGGGGTCATGGGTAGCTAGCTATCCTTAATAGCTTCCTACTCACCTGTGGGCTGAAATGACATGAAAAAAGCATGAGTGAGGATTTGGAAAGGCAATCCAGGACATTACAGCTACGCTGGATCATCAGGAGTCCAGTTTATCCAATATATTCATACATCTGTTTGGCCACCTCTTTCCATCCTGTGCTTTAAACTCAGGATTTGGAGTGCTAATTTCTTTACCAGCCTGCTTGCATGGTCATTAATATTTTTGCAAAGTGTTTGGTAAAAACAAATGAATGAAAAACTTCAAACACAAACCTGTAACATTTAGTTCTCTTCGCATGACTATAAATAGTAACACAAGTGGTTGCGCTGTAGTAAAACGTACTGTTTATGCCCAAATCCCATTCTTTTCAGTTAGATTGTGAATTTCCTCATCTGCAAATATCCATGCCAAAATCAGTCACCTGACTGTAATCTGAGGAACCAGAGCCATGTAGACTTCTGTGTAAGTAGACAAAACCTCCAACTCATGAAAGGAAGCCACACTCTGAAAAATCCCCCTAGTCTGCAGTGATGCAGTTTTGGGACACAGTAACACAAGAAATATAAATGATACTGGAGTGTTCCATTCCAGACACTCTGTCTCCCTAATGATACATCAGAGTATTTTCATCTAACCTCTCCTGCTAAATCATTGGTAATATTGGCTAGATATTGATGATAAATGTATCATATTGATAGCTAAATATTGGTAGCTAAATGTATCATAATGCATCATTGTAACATCTCCAATACCTGCTGATAAATGGCTTCAATCTCTTGCTACAACAGCAATTTATGAAAGAATATCATATAAACTTCAAGATAAACTCCCACAATTTGAAGAGATTGCCTCTTTTTACGCTTTATAAATAGAGGCAAAGATTGTACATCTCCTCCAATATATGTGTTGAAATGGTCTAGTCAGATTCCCAAAAGGACAAGTATAGGGCTCAAAAGGGAGCTCTTTGCTGGTCTAAATTGTCATAACTCCAGGAGGGCTACAGCTATTTACTTCAGAAAAGGATCTGTCCCTTGGAGCCTGCCTGCTCTCAAGCTTTACCAGAGTGATTTCTTTTTTCTCTCTTTCTGCAAGGAATCCTCACCCAAAGAGAGCTGGCTGCTTTGGGATCCCCAATGTGGAATAGATGAAGAATCCCATTCTTTATAAGAAATTATCTTAGTGAATCTGTGGCAGGTACTTTCCCTCTTTCCAATTCTTTCCAAAGGGCATAATATTATTTTGTCATCTTAAAAAGTTTTAAGATATCTATCCTGTGGAAAGAAGCTTTTGTGAGCCAGGTGGACATTGGCATGATTCACCTCTTGGCTGAACTCACACTAGTCAATGTCATGTGCTGGGCAGGTGGAGGGGTAAAGAATTCCAAATAAAGAAAATGCTGTAAAAATCTTTTTGAAGCATTTCAATAGCCATTTTTCATGAAACTCAAGTGAAAGATACAAAACAGGTGACAGTGAGGCACATAGTTTATATCGTTGCTCGCATTTCCACTTCTGAGTAGTTCATTTATCCCAAAGTTGTACTTGTAAAACCTTTATGTACCACCATCATTTATTTCTGGTATGGAATAAATGTACACATGCATTTCATCTAATCAAGACAATGTACAGACAGCAACTAGCTGACAAAGCGTTCCTCATGATCTTTTAATGTAGCTCTTCTCTTTCCTATATTCCCTTCAAATGTCATCTCCTCTTGTCTTCTGTCAAACTGTTGTAAGCATGAAAATAATAAATAATACATGCTTTGTATTCCAGCAACTTTATACAAGTGCTCTTAACATATAAGCTCTCCAGTGAGACAAGGGAGAGAAAATTTGAGTTGTAGCTCTCTTACCTTAAGATGAGTGAGAAACCATTATGTTTCATTTGTGCCACATCCTGCAGCCAGTGCCTGGGAGCTGAGGGAGGGAAAATCATCCCTCGGTACATACAGCACAGGCATATTGACAGCAGCACTGTATCTTGAAGCAGAGACACCCTACCAACCCGCAGGGAAGCTCCCAGGAGGTGCAGGTCCACCTATTTCTCGGGCCCACCTGATCTCACATCCCAGCACTGCCACAGTGATGTGGATGAACCCCATCTGAGCTCCATGACAGTCCAGGGGCTGGTTTGAAAAAGGGATTTCACAGGGCCTGTGGCTGTGTCCAAAGTGGAGTGCGTCCTCCTTTTCTTCCTTCAGAAATTTCAGACTCTCTGAAATTTGGCTGGGCATCCCTGGGTTTTCATGTCTCCACGTGCAGGGTGACACACAACTAAATGAACAGGAGAATTAATGGAAAGTGCCAAGGACCCAGTAGCTGTTTGCTGGCCACGGATTCCCTGGCCAGTAAGGACCTTTTAATGTCCTCCTCACTCTTCTGTTAACACAAAGAGGAAGCCAAAAGGGCCTTTACATGCTCCATGGGCTCTCCTGCACAGAAGGAGCAGGGATCACTGGAGTGCTGGGGCAATGGGGGGCGAGCAAGGACTTTATAACACTAATAAAACAAAATAGTGAATTCAGGAGTCAACCAACATTTCTAATGAAAAGGTTTAGGGTAAATAATCACTTGTGCACTTATACATAAAAAGAGAGCTTGCACAGAGGAGGTAGAGCCAAGCAAACACACTTGTAGTCAGCTCTATGTTCATACAGTAAACTTGAGCACATTTCTTGACTCTCAAACAAGGCAGTTCCCTAAGTGCACCTGTCTTATTTTTTTTTCTCCCCTGCAGCTGCTCAGAAGACCAATAAATGACTAAGTAACACCATTATTGTAAAACAAGCCTCACAGCACAAAGCTCTATTTACTGGAATGATGTCACATTATTGTTTCCATTCCATTAAATGTTTACTTTAGGCCTTTTATAACCCTTAGAGATGTAAAGGTTATTCTTCCAGCCTCAAAGAAATGCAGTAGGAGGCAATTTTCAGAGTGGCACAAAAAAGTTATGCACACAAGTCTCATTATTCATGCACTCAACTAAGAAAATTTAGCTCACCCCACCTCCCTGAGCTCTCTCAGCAAGACACAGCAAAATGTAGAAAACGATGAGATAAAACATTTTGGTCCAAGTGCCAGTGGAAAGAAGATGTTATTTTTCATCAAATTATTCTGCATTATGATTTGATCTCATTCATTCCCTGCACATTTTAAGCAAAGCTTTTGCAGAGCATAGGGTTAAAGCCTATGAGCTGCATCTTGTATATGCCCTTTTAAATCTGACGGTATGAGATTTGGGCTCTGTTCTTCACCTTTCTAACATTTTATTTGCCAGACAGACATGGAAGAGGAATGTGTTGAGGGTTCTGAAAAGCGAGGATTTAAACTCAAGTATTCAAAGGGCCCAGCTGTTACAAGGGAAGAGTTACACGGAACTGAAAAGAGCTCTGAATATTATGGGTTATTGCTGGCAAACATTACCTGAGACACACTGGCAACAGAACTGAGGGTAGTCATAAACTCAGAGAACAGGCCACTTACACCACGTTACTTTTGCATTGATTAAGGCACATAGGTCTGGGTCAATAAACAGGAGAACAAGACGCATCATTTCCTGTGGTCCTGGAAAGAACAGATTTTAAGAAATTGTGACTGTATTTCTTGGGGCTATATCTTACATATCCATGTCAGTCTTTACCTGTTCATAGTAATTTAAGCTCCCAATTTTAATTACAGTTAAAACCAGTGAGAAGGGAACCTTGGCTAAATAGCTGATTTTATTTTTTTTTTGCATTTGTACTTGGTAATTATCTTCATTCTTGTTGACTGGCATGATGATTAACACAAGCTGATTTGCAACTGTATTTGCAAAGTATTTTTGATACATTTCAATATCTTTTTATTTTAGCATACAAATATACACAGTGAAAGAGTGAGAATGATTGTAATTTGTTCAAATGCTTATGTTATTTGTTCAGACGCTTATGTTTTATATTCATATTATCTCAGAAAATGGTAAAAGACTTTTCTTTACTAACAGATGATTTTATTGGGGGCTTGTTTCAAAATGCATTGGGGTAGAAACTAAAAAATCAATTTAAATGCATAAAACTAGTTTAGTTAATTGCATTTAACTAAAACATATGGCATCGCTTTCTTTCCTCATAAAAGGGAAATGTATTTAAAACTAGCCAGATTACTAAATGAATGAAGTAGATACATTATTTAGTGAACTGAAAGATTATTTCCTGTCTTCGGGAGCTAACAGTTAGATGTCTACCATGCAGATAAATGGCTAGTGAGATTATCAGAAGTACCTATATGGGTTACTGCCTCATTTCCACTGAAGTCAATAGGAGTTAGGCATTTAATCTGTAGGAGGGATTTTGAAACTCCCATTGGTCATCTGTCTCCATCTCAGGCACCAGAATATCTTTGGAAAGCTGACCCATCACCATGGGGGTTTTGTCAGTATTATTTTGTCTACTTTCTTTCTTTCTTTCTTTTTTTTTTTTTTTTATTAATAGACTGGAAGAGAAAACAGTCCTGCATTTACAGCCTTCAATCAATTTCTGAATTTTGCATGAGCAACACTAATTAAATGACAAAATTGTTTGCTGCACCTGCTAGTTCAGCTAAAACCAACATCAAAGAAAACAGAGGATTTTGTACAATAAAACATTTGAAAAGTGCAAAAAATAGTAGCTTTACAGTAAAGGCAGAAAGAAGTAATAAATTTCTGGATTTGAATACAGTCATTATTTTAATAGAGTCCATGCTGACCTTAAAAATTTTTCTACTAATTCTTCAGGTAGCCTTGTTTGAGACACTGAAAAGAAAGAGCATCTTTCTGATAGACTGAAATAACGCTAAGAAAATCCATGCTTTAGTAGAGGTTAAAATCCAATTTCACAGTTTTATTTTTAATGCACTTAATTTGACTTTTTGTTTTGTTTTTAATTAAATATATACATCTACCTATAGTCTAACCTGTGAGCCTAGAAATTCCCAGCATCCACACCAGGTTCCTGGGCTGCCAGTACACTCACTGGGGCATTACATCTTTCCAGCTAGAAACTAAGCAGAGCACTGCTGAAAGTACCAGTGGGAAATGTACACATATCACCTCAACTTTGGCCTTTCGAGGCCTTCTCTGATGTACTTTCAGGTGCTTCCTTCAACTCAGGATGCCTTGCCTGAACTCTGTAATGGATTTAGATAGCTACATTTTTTCTTTAAAAGCCTAAAAGCATTGGTACCCACACTTCATCCAATAGGTCAGTGGTTCGAGCTTTCACCTCACTTGAATTCTCCCATTTGCCAAGGTAGCCCTCCTAAGACATTGCCCATACAACCAGGTAAGTGGGAACTCTCTGAGACAGGAGTCCTCCCTAATCCACCTGCTGAGGTTTTATTTTTTTGCATATGAATATTTTCCCACAGGGAGGTGGCTGCATTGTCCCTCTTCTTTCCCTCTCTGTGTCAATCACTTGGAATTATTACAGGAAATATTAAACAGCACAAACAGGAGAAATAAAGACTGTTTTTCATGCCAAATACTTTCCATTCTCCCATTGGGGAAGTTCTCCTAGCAGGGAAAAGTGTGCATTGACTCACTTTCTTCTAAATCCAGGGTAGGTTTGGTTAAGCTGTGGAGTAAAAACAGCAGCAAATAGTCACTCCAGAGATGAACTAGTGACAGAAAGCCTCTCTGGGATTTCCAGACGAGTCACAGGTATGTCATGGTGTGTATGGTCTGTATATTTCTCTGCACGCCTGTGGCATAATTACTGGAGGTGACTTATAGAGACTAAAGGTATGTCTACACTTTAAGAGAAGGTACAGCACTGAGCACTGTTTGTACTACAGTACAAACTTCCAGGGTGAAATACAGTAGATATGCAAGGAGTCTGCTCCATGATAGTCCCCTTGGCAACACAGTCTGTAGTCTTAGATGTTGGCAACACCAGGGGAGCTTGGTGTGCTGAATCTAAGAGAAACAGCACAGAGGGTGGAGCGGGGTGGAAATGCCGCAGCCAGGCGCTGTGATATCACCGCAGGGACGGGAACTTGATGATACTATGGAACTGATAAACTGCATAGCCGTTACCCTGAGCCAGCCCTTTCCATTTTCTGTCAAGATCATGTGGTCTGGGTGAACTTTGCTCATCACAGTCTCATTGTAATACCAAAACACACCTCCATCCCAAAGGCTACGTGCCTCCAAGGTGTGACCACCCCTCACTGAGCATACACTCTGAGTTTCTCTAAGCCTATACGTTTAAAGGCAAAGTGAGAGGATTTTACATCAATCATAACAAAGGTATGTATGACTAGGGTCACCCAAGCTCCACCTGAAAGCAAGAAAATAGTAGAAAATGGCTCAAGAGAGGAAGAACACTAAGGCAGATACCATTGCAGAGAAGTCAGTAGCACATCACTGACTTCTGTGATCAGTAGACGGGCTGGACCGCTCTTCTTCTCCATAGGGATGCCTATTGGGTGAGATTTGAAACCTCAGTTATACCAAGTGCTTCCCTAGGAAAGTTAGAAGTCTCTATAGAGAGGGTTCATAAGTTAACTCATTTGCAGTTGACTGTATTAGTCTTATTCTTGGTATTTGCACGTGCTTTGCAGACAGTATGTTTGTCACCAGCAATCCAAAAGAACCTGTACTCCTGTTGCTTCAGTAAACTGCACCAGTCATTAATCTACTAGACTAAAGGTGTACCACGCTATTTGTGCATCCGTAATTGTGGTAGTTCAATATATTGAACGCGACTGGACTTATAGTGCTGAATTGGGCGTCGCTCAGAATCTAAGCCCGTCCATCCCCAGCCTCTCTGAGATCTGAGGACAAGCTGGAATGCAAGGAGGTTTATTTTCTGCCAAACTTCTTTACCCTTTAATGCAACAATGCCATGAAGAAGTTTCCCTATGGTCATTGTTGTAAACTTCAGGGCCTACAAACTGTAAACACCTCCAGAATTAAAAGAGATTTGAGTTGGGGGGCTCACCATTCAAATTTGAGCATTCAGTCTGGGATTTATCTCATCTAACTTCAGTCGTTTATACATGACAAATCATCCAAACAGATTCAGATACCCAACTTACATAGCACAAACAGAACTCTAGAGATGTTTTTCTCTTCAGCATAAATGAAACCTAATAGGCACAGGCTAGACACCTAATCCTGATGTAGCTTAAATAAAGCAAGATGAGACCTGCTCGTAAAGTGTAATTCAGGTATAGCTGTTATTTCAAGGTCATAGTTCCCTGATATGCTCATGTTTTCTACTGGATGAGGAATGATTGTTCCAGTATGTACTTTGAAAGCCTTATATATATCAAAACCAATATACTATATTTCTGGAAATAGAAATATTTTCATTCCTCACTGAAGGCTAGAAATACGAAAATCCCATTAGGCTGGTTTAATCAGGCTAATTTTAGCAAAATCATCAGTGCTATAATAATTATCATGTGATGTTTACTTGTAATTATTTCTAGCTTCTCTCACACTTCCATGTTTTGCATGTAAGACAGAAGTAAACAGATCTCTATCTCATCCTCCTTCCCCACAAGAAAAATTATAGTCTAAGAGCACGACTTCAGTCTTACATTTTGTTCTGAATGGGTAGCCTAAAGTGCTGTGCAGTGTGGAAAGGTAACAGGCAAAAAAGTTGCAAGAATAATGAGGAAAAATGAAGGAAAAAAAAATGAAAGAACATAGTGACTCAGTTTAGGTGTGTGTGTTTTGACAAGCAGACTTTTAGTGAATGGGGGTACTATTAATGTGTCTGGCCTAACCCTCTGCGTGGATTTCACCTGCTAATATCTTCACTGAGCTTTAGCTTGCAGTTAAGCTAAAACGTATCTTCCAAAAAACATCTGATCTTCACTTAAACATTTCCAGCTCACCCATCCATTGGTAGTTTTCCTGGTAGCTAGTTGTTCAGTACTTAAAATTTGGCCCCCTAATTCTATCCTGATCTTGTCTAGTTTGAGCTTGCTGTCATTGTATCCTACTGCTCACTCTTTCTGTTGAGCTCTAAACCTGCTGCTGCCACAAATTGCTTCTTTATGTAGATTACAGATTGGCCAAATCCTTTCTTTTCTTTGCTGACTAAGTACACACAGTCTTTCGTGTCTTGCTGTGTGCAGTACATTCTTCACGTACTGTATCACTCTTACAGATTTGTTGTGAGCTTTACAAGCTTTTTGCCCATTTTAAAGTGCAGAACTGGGAATATGATCCAAGTTGGAGCCTCACTTTCCTAGATATTAGGACTCCTACATGATGCTGACCTGTCCTTATATTCAAGGATGATAACTGCTCTCTGTCAGCCATAGCATTGTAGTTGGTCTCTTGTTCAGCTGGTCAGCCATCACAACTCATCAGTCCTTTTCCAGGTTTACTGGTTTCCAAGTCATGGGTTTTCACCTTGTGAGTCTGACCTAAATTCTTTGCTCCTAAATACATGACCCTGATTTTTGCTGTGTTGAAACTATGCATTTTGAATTAGTTTATTTTACCAAGCAACCCAAATCACTTTACAGAATTAATCTGTTCTTATTACTTACGTCACCAACATTTGAGTCAGCAACAGGCTTTACTAGCAATTATTTTGTACTTTCTCTCAGACAATTAATAAATATATTGAATAGCTTAAGTCTGGTGAACAGATTCCTGCAAGAACTCACCAGAAATTGCCACATTATGACAATTACCCATTCACAATACACCAATTTCCAAGCTATATAACATGTGCTAAAATGGTTCTGTACAGTGCTAAATTTTTAATGTCAATGCAGTGTGATTTCACGTCTGTTGCTTTGCAGTGTCAAACTGCATCATGTGTTTATCAACAAAAATTGCTGTCCTGTTAAAAGAATATATATGTAATATCCCTTAGACCTTCTAAATACTGCTTCCTCTTGATGCCACGATCTACAGATACTATTTTCCTTTTTCACTGACTCATGAGAGACTTTCAGAAGATCATACGTGGCACCATAAGGGATATTAGCATCATTTGCCTACTTGGTGCCAGTTACTATAAAGATCTCTACCATTGTGTGCTACCAGCACGTTCCTGTCTGCTAAGCACTGGCAAAGATTGTTTCTTCATTGGAGAATATTGTTCTGAGTGTTCATTATCTGGTAAGAATTGCACTTCTCTGATGTGGTCAAAAAAGGAGGAATCTCCTCTGCTGGTATTTAAACTTTGCACTGAAGCATGTGATCAGTTAAACCCACACAGATGTCAGATGATGTCCATGGGTTTCACAATGTTTTCCTTTGTATTGTACCACAGAAAGGATTCAATTAAAAATAAAGATAATAGTGCATATTATCACTCAGGAATTAAGCAGACTTTGAAGAACCAATTTCAAGACATCTATGTAAAAATGTCCTCAAAAATTCTGAAGCTTTCTAATAACTATCAGAAGGAGCTAAATAAGCAAATATATACATATATATTAATAGATAAAATCCTCTCCCCCCTTTGTTTGTTTGTTTGTTTGTTTGTTTTCAGAGAGATAGGTCACATGCAGCCTTAATCTGTGAGTTCTTTAAACTTCAGATTTGAATTTGATCTTTCACTGGGGATTTTATTACATCCAGTTATTGTCAAATCAATAATTCATTTTATTTCATTCCAATGATAGCCACTTAAAAAAGAGTTTTATTTTTAAATATTCCTCAGCTAGAGACTCTCAATTAAAAAAGAAAAACTGTCTCATAGGCAGGATAAAAAAAAAAAAAAAAGTAGCCAAAATAATGTTAGTGACAGGTTCATAATCAAAGACCCTGCCTCTACTGTGAAATAAACACTTGTGAGGAATCTTCATGTGTTTTACTGTCTTAACGGCTGTTAGGTCTCCCTTGATTGACCCCTAATAAAATCTAACCGGGGATGACAAAAAAATATGTCCATCAACTTTGCTCATGCATTACCACATAAAAATTGACTGGAGTCATTGACTACAGGTAGCAATGAGCAAAACTACACAAGATAAATACTCTGGTTTGTGGATACTCATTCACTCTACTTTTGTCTGCCACCTTGATTTTTGGATTGGGCATTCATGGATAAAAGGTAGGTGATCTGAAAAAATCGTGTGTGTCTTTCAAAAGACAGTATCATGTTATGATACTCCCTTCACAGAAATTTATGTTACATGGTGTTAGACCATGGGCTAAGCTTAATGTAACATGATGCATTAAAAACTGCACATCATGATTGTAATGTGTGCCAGAACAATGAATTGTTATATCACATATCTCTTCATTTATAAGTAGGGGACCCATGGAAATCATTCACAAAGGGATATATTCTCCTTTTGATGCATGCACATAAATCCCTTTTTCCCTCACTACTTCTAGCTCTTCACCTAATGGTTGGTCTGAGCTAGGAAAAACTGCTTTAAAAAAAAAGCCTTGAGTTAGCTAAAAAGGTTTGAATTGTAGCTTAGCATTTATTATAGGCACAGTTTAAGCCTCCTTAAAACCGTATGAGGGATGTTTTGTAACCTGTGCTCTCAGTTTATAATTTGAGGAATCACCATTGCTGACTTCTCTACACAAAGTAAATTGTACTGTCCATATGATTTTCCTCTAGATGAATCACTGAATCATAGAATTATTTAGGCTGGAAAACACCTCCAAGATCATCCAGTCCAACCTTTAACCTAGCACTGCCAAGTCCACCATTACACCATGCCACTAAGCTCTACAACTAAATGTCTTCTGAAGACCTCCAGGGATGGTGACCTAACCACTTCCCTGGGCAGCCTGTTCCAATACTTCACAACCTTTTCAGTGAATAAATTTTTCCTGTTATCCAACCTAAGCCTCTCCTGGTGCAACTTGAGGTCATTTCTTCTTATCTTATCAGCTGGTGCCTGGAAGAAGAGACCAACCC
>VXAL01001506.1:40637-66809 GCA_013399475.1 Chauna torquata | reverse complement strand
GAAGCTAGCTTACCTTCCCCTTGCAAGGATTTAAGGCAGGGCTGTCACTCTGTCCTTGACAGTGCACAATACCATGCATCAATCTCTTGCTCGGATTCCTGGATACTGTGCTGCCTGATGAACTCCTCTCACGATGTGGCAACTTGCTCAAAAACTTAATCCAGCTTGCGCGCACTAAAAAGTTCATCCACAGTTGCACCCATGACACTCACCTCTGTCTTCAGGCCCTAGAGGGACTTCCAGATCTGGAGTTCCCTGCAACTGAGGGTCTGGGCAGCTCATTTTATTTTTTTATTATTTNGGGCATCCTGGGGACAGGAACTGGCAGGGGCCAAGCTGGGCCAGAATGTGGGCCCATAGGTGGGCCCAGCTCGGCGGTGCCTATAGCCATGCAGGAGACTGGCACTGCTGCAGCCTTGTTGGGGCAGGGCCTAATGGCCCTGGGGGCTGAAATGGGGTCCTAGGCCTTGGGCAGGGTGGGGGAGCCCCTGAGGAGGAGGTGCTGGCTGTGGGCAGTCAGGGTGGCTGGTGTCCTCAGATATGTGATATTGTTTACACACTCATGTCAATCAGTAATTATCTTTTTCTTTCTTTCTTTCTTTCTTTTTTTTTTTTTTTATTTTAATTTTTTCCCACTGGAACTCCATTCTTATTTGTTTAAATACATTGAAAAAGAAAATCAAAAAAGCATAATGGTGGCAATTAAACAGAGACCTCTTAAACTTCTGCAAAACATTGCTCTTAATTTTGTTCTATGTTGTTGCATGTGATGCTAAAATTTCTTGTTTATGTTTTAAATCTTAGTCAATTCTGTGTGGGGGGAGGGTAGCGTCATCATTTTTTAAGGAATTTTTGCCTTCTGGCAAATCTTCTAAGTTTTTGCTGTGTTCTTTGAGGGAGAAAAAAGTTTTGTGTTTTGAATACTCTGCAAAATGCATTAAAATTAATCTCAAACTATGCAATATATTTCTTCTTTAGTTATCTTGAAAAAAAAAAAAATCCTGTAACGTTGCACCTTGTACCTGATTGATCACTCACTTTTGTTCACTGTGCTACAGAAGTGCAAAATACTATTACCACTTGATTTCCAGGAGGAAATAAAACCCTCCAATTGAACCGTTACACTTTTTGCAATTTAAAATTATCAAGCAACATTTTTTTGCTATTCTGAATCGTCCTGGGCATCAACTGCTAGAAGTAAGATTTAACATAGATGTCAGCAGTGGATAAGCATTAACATACATTATTATTTTATTTCTTTTATGTTCTCAGCTTTGTATACATTGTAATATTAAACTGTATCTTTGGAAAATAACTATTTTTTTCCAGGTGTCTTCAAGTTCCTCACAGAAAGGGAGCTCATTTTTAACTATAATGTTAATATCAGTCATAATATTTGATATGTTGTTATTTGTTATTAATTTATACACTGCAATGCAGATGTCTTGCTGCTGTCTTAGAGCTGAGCTCTGCATGCAAGACCAAATACTTTAAAAAAGATTACAATTAATTAAATATTCTGGTGTTGTCGTGGTCTTATATCAACTTACAGCATCATCAGGGCAAAATATCAAACATGTTGATATGCTTTCTAGGCAATATTGCACTTTCAGTGTCACTGTTTCTATTTAAGCTATCAGAATTGTCATTAAAAACTTTTAGCACAGGGTGTAATATACTTTCATAGTCCTGCTAATAATATGTTTCACAATACTGCTGCTCACAAGAGGTGCAGTTTTTATCAGGTCTGATTAGTCCTATATTTGAAAGACTCATGTCAGCTCCACTCACGACACAGTGATTCAAATGCAGGAGATGACACTCTTGCAACTCATTTTTCTATTAAACTCGATTAGATATTTAGCTTTTATGACAGATGTCATCCAGGCCCTCTGTAACTGGTGAATCTGCAACTGAAATGTTACAGAATGCTGGAGGTTTCACAGCTTTCCCAATTAGAAATAGGGTTTCATTTTCACCAGTTACTTTACCAATAAGCAATATATTTCTGTGCTCTTTTGCCAATTTTCTGTCATTGTTTTAGTCTGCTCCTGCACTTTGTGCATATAAACCATTTTTAAAAACAGTCTTCTTATTTTCTCTCTCAGAGTTTGGTCTCTAACTTAACATCCAATAAAAAAAGATGAGGTATTCTGTCAAAGATTATTCAATATCTTATGCTAGCATTTTTTCCCTGCGCTTCTAATCCTCAAAGATATGAGGAAGATAAATTTTTTAAATGCCCTAAAAATACCAAGAGAACTGTTTAAAAACTGAAAATATAATATTTTCTTTTTTTGGTGTTAAAACAAAAATTTATTCAGAATCCACCAGTTTACTTTTTTTTAAATTATTTAGTTTATATATACTATGTAACATCTTCTTGAGATCCCAATGTAGATGTCCAATCTACAAAGTAGAAAAGAAACCCTCTTCAGATTGAAATTGCTCTTTGTTACCATCATTGTATACCACTATTCCTGTACTTACTCACAAGTTTTTCTCATTTGTTCTTTCATTTAACTCTTACCTATCTTGGCACTCACTTTTCCAATCTTCTTGCTGATGGGTGCTCTCAGTGTTATTTTGGGTGTCAACCAGAATTACTCACTGTAATGTTCTCACTCCTTTTAAGAAGTTAGAGAAGTTCATTCTTTGCATTCTTTTGTGTGGTCTTTATCTGTTGTTTTTATTGTTGATCCTGTTATTTGCAGTCTTTTCTTTTTTTTTTTTTTTTTCTATTAATCCATGACATATACCTACTCTTTCTTCACGTGTCTCAATCAGATGAGATACACTTAGTTAAAATAAAACACCTTTAAGGCTCTCAGAAAATTATATTTTATAAAAGTATTGAAGAGAATGTAATGCTTTTCACGAAGACATCTGTAGACAATATGTCTTCTGTTAAACTATTAACTTAAGTGATTCTGTTTTTTCTTTGACTGCCAAAAATAGCCCAAAGCATTTAATTTATACTGTAATCTTTATAATGATATTGCTTAATTATGTGATTAGTTCTGCTTATTTCATGATCAAGTTCTAAACTGAAATGAACTTTCCTTTGTGTTAGTTAAGAATTCAATATCCTTTTAAAACTGATTCCAAGAAAATATGTAATTTTGTATATGACATATCAACTAACAGCTGAAAGATATACAATGATTTGGACATTAAGAAGTTAATTGAAATAAAAAAATTCATAAATTCAAAAAAAAAGAAGAAAGTTTTTCTAAATTCCTTTTTGTTTAAAAACTTTGAAAAATGCATTGTTCCCTAAAGAAATGTACATGTATACAAAGTCATATATTTTAAGAAAGTCACAAGACTTCTTTTAATAGTAAAAAATAATAAATTATCTTTTGAATGTCAAGAATTATTAATAGTCAAATTTAAAAGCTAAATGGCAAATTAATGCCTTCATAAATCAATATGGTATCTGCTGTAAAAACCAATCTTTGTACAAATTTTTCATACTCAATTTTAGGCAGTCTGTTTTGAACTTATGACAATTTTGAGAGATGTTCATGGCAAATGAATCACACAACTTTTTGTATAATGAACCCATTTTTAGTCATTTACTATACATCTATTTAAACATATAAATATGCATTCTGCACACAAGCAGATCTTGCCTTGTAAAAAAGACCTAACTTTGAATCAATACAATTTGTGTTTAATAGCACAAAAATAACTTTATAACTGCTCTTCTAAATCCAACACTGAAATACGATGAAATCAAATCCTGCTTAACAATCCATTATGACATGCATGCAGAACCTTGCACTGCACATAATATTTTCAGAAATTCCTATTATCTAAATATAGAGGTTATTTATTTTTTTGTCATTTCACACGTGAGGGTTTTTTTCTTGGGGGGGGGGATTGCAAGTGTGTTCAAAGATCACATATCAGATGCTGAACAGTGAGAAAAGAAACTAGTTAAAATTCTGCTGCTCTTTGCAGAAGAGAAAATGTGTTAGTATAGGAAAAATGTGTTAGTATATTTCAACCTTTCCAGTCCTTTGCAGAAGCAATTATAGAATGCAAATATTTGTAAACCATATATATTTACAAACTTCAATATTATTTTCAAAACCAAAGTTATATTAAAAAAATCAATATGCTTTTCTTATTTGCAGTGTACAGCTGCTCAAACAAGGGAAATAAAGTCCAGAAGTATCATTTACTTCTTGCAAATTGCTTTTTCATTTCTACCTGAAAATTATCTTTAAACACTATTTCCAGATCTCAATAATTTTCTCCTAATATTTTAGGTTTATTTATTTCCATGGTAGTACTTTATTTAAAGATGTAATAGTTCCAGTTAGAAGATGTGCTGTCATATACAAATCTTGTTGCCAAATTCTGTTCTGACTTTCATTTAATGTTATCATATGTAAGTTAGAGAAAGGGTGTAAATAACAGTATCACATTTGCTATTGATTTTTATGAAGTCTTTATGAATCTATCATCAGCATCAATAGAAACTTACATGAAAGTTTAAATGTAGATGCTTATAAGACATAAAGACACTATGTGGCTGCTGGCTTACTTCAAAGTCTAGAAACATACAATGTGGGATGAGATGACTATATGAGTATAGCAGAAATAGACACACGTTTTGCAGAACGTTATTTCAAACAACAAGAGTTTCACATAAATAGCCAAGAAGAGTCTTCTGAGAGCATTAGATTTTCTTCTGTGTAGTGTGTTATGAGTGAGAGATGTTTTGCCCAAGAAGAGAGGAAAAGTTTTTAGAAGCATATAAGTTTGACAACGTATTCTGGTCTGATGATTGCAAAGCTTCTCACTCATTGCATCCACATTCACAGGCTCTTTGCTTTCATCTTCCTTTCTGGGATATATATCTACACATAAGTATGCAAAACAGCATTATTTTGTGGAGCAGTAGATGGTTCCTCAACAGAGAGCAAAAAGTAGGCTGTGTCAGGGCTTGCAAAATAAGAACGCAAAAACCATCACTGTCTCCACTTGCCATGCTTGAAGTTATCCTACAATTCATCAACAAGTGCCCTCACATATCATGTCAAAACCTGGTGTAAGAGGGACAACTGTGCCCCTAAGTATACTTATTATATTCTTTTGTCATACCACAATAAGTAATATCTTTTTATAACATTTTGTTAACAGGCAATTACTTAGAGGTGAAAAAGGTGACATGAAAATTTGAGGTCATCAATGCTCTGGTCTTTGTTCACCACGACATGACCCAGACTCTTTGCTTTTTATGACAAGGTTGATGAACTGTCAAGGTTGATTTCAGGAAAAAGATACGCAACATTGTTTACAGTAAAAAATGGCAAAGATGTCTGCACAAGGGATCAGTGATGTATGTTGTCCCAGTGATGCAATGCAGTAGATATACACATACTTAGCTAATCTTTTTACAGGGTCAACATCCTGCTAATCTCTGCACAAAACCACAACAGAGGTCTCAAAGCTATACGGTGCTGCAGTGGTGACATATGTTCTACAGGTGATCTATCAAAATATCTTGGCCTCTGTACGAGAGACAGAGACAGCCAAAGACAGTAAGAAGTGCTTTTCTTACAAATGATATCATTTCTAGTCTTTGTTCTAGGGCTTTCTGCTATGGATTCTAAAAGACAAAAAAGCTCCCTCCCATTGCCAAACCCAGAAAATCTCTGCTTGCCTTGGAGACATATTATTTCAGTATGTTGACAATCCATTTTTAAAGCAAGCTTGCACATGGGGCTTAGTGATCTTACTACACCCAGAGTAGGAATTATGACATCCACCCTATCCTTTAAGGTGTATTTTGCAGGCAATTGATGGAGAACACTGATCCTTGGAGTCCATAAGCTAATTTAAATCTCTTTGGGCTCTCATTATTAGGAAGGGTAGCATGAACCATAGCAACAGAGATAGAAAGCTTCAGTCACGAAGTTAACTGTCAACTTGATATCTTCTTGAGTGGCAAAATGACAGCTAAGGATTAACATGATAGCCCTTTATAAAGGTGTGCTGGTGTAGCTGTAGGGTGAGGCAAGCAAGCTAGAAATGTGGTGTATGCAAAGAAGACCTACTTGAAGGGCATACAAAATGTTATGGGACAGCTATTAAAACACAGAACAAGAAGAGACGAAAAGTGCTCAAAAAGGCCTGAACCTTGACATTGAGATGGCAAAGGAGACAATAAAGTTGAGAGTGGTCATACAGCTCCCCCTGGAAAAATAAGTAGAAGCAGGGAGTACACCATGCCAACATCAGTGTGGTAGCACATTTCTTCCCTGGCTTTAGCATCAGTAATTACAACTATCCATATTCCAAAGAGAGTAATGCAATTAGTAATTCATGTAATATATACTAAATACTGTATTTACATAGTAAATTCAGTGGGGCTTATTTGTCTTTATGATCTAGAAACAAAGAAAATTTCCTAGAAAATTTTGAAGGTACAAATTAGTTCAGGCTTTCATCCAACCTGGACCTTTTCCATATTTTTCAAAAACTTTCAAGTCTGAAAACATGAAGTTCAAGAAAATAATTTGAAATTGTTGTAGTTTAACCCTGGTAGGCACCACACAGCTGCTTATTCACTCCCCTTCCTGCCCCCAGCAGGATGGGGGAAGAGAATCAGAAGGGAAAAATTTAGAAAATCATGGGTTGAGATAATTGGTTGAGATTAATAAGTTAAAAATAAATAAATAAATAATAAAATAAAAAGGACACAAAAACAAACAAACAAACATACAGAAAAAAAATAAGAACAAGTGATGCAAAAACCAATTGCTCACCACCAGTTGACCAATGCCTATCCAATCCCCGAGCAATGGCATCCCTGAAAAACTTCCCCCGCAGTTTTATGGTTCAGCGTGACACAATATGGTATGGAATATCCGTTTGGCCGGTTTGAGTCACCTATCCTGGCTGTGTCACCTTCCAGCTCCTTGTGCACCCCCAGCATCCTCTCTGGCAGGGCATCATGAGAATAGGAAAAGACCTTCACTTAGTGTGAACAGTACCCAGCAACAACTAATTGTAGTGTGCTGTCATCAGTGTGTTATCATCACTATAAATACAAAGCAAAGCACCATAGCAACAATTTTCTTCATACTATGAAGAAAATTAACTCTATCCCAGTTCTATTGGAGTATTTATTTTAACTGAAATAAAGAATTTATACTAGTTAAGAGTCTGACTCCCAGTTTTGGCAGCAACTCCTGCTTCATTGCACGTTTCTTCAAAGCTATCAAAGGTTCTCATACATTTGTGCATTGTACATTCTTGTACATTCCTTATACATTTGGCATAAGCTTACTGAAGTTTTCAAAACAGAAAATATTAAAAAAAAAAAGTATCTAATCAAAATATTCTTTCAATTGCCCTTTTTTTTACATAAAGATCAGGAACAAAAAACTTTGCATTTTCTTTTCCATGTATTTTGGAACATAGGCAATGCATTCTGTTAAGACAGTGACCTTCACAGACAGAGCGTTTTTTTTCTTTCAAAAAACGAAGGGTCGGGTGTTTTGTGATTCAGATAACCTTCATTCACAACTAGTTAACTAAGTATTGGATTTTATAAAGAAATTAAGATACCAGTCCTTTGGATTAGCAGTGTTTGCCATTATTCATACTCAATAATTGAGGTCACAGGGATTATAAACTCTAATGTGTCAAATCGAATTCACCAGCAACACATCTAAAATCCTTTAATTATCTGCTTTGGGGGCAATGGATTAACTAGAGCCTGTCAGTAACAAATAGACATCGTGTTTACTTTATCCTTTTTTTTTTTTCCCTGTACATTTTTATTTGGCAACTAACAATTCTTTAGCTAATAAATATAAAAATAAAATCTAAACTAAATCCTTCCTCTTCCTTAAGAGGTTTTATATCACCATTTAATCACAGGCACTGTATATTTGCATTTCCTGTTACATAGTGTATACCAAGTGGAGAAAATCATAGATCTATGTCACTTTCAACCATTTATCACAGACAATCATATTAGAGTTATGTACTTAAAATGTAATTTGGTTAGGTCATAAAGTGATAACTAAAAAGATAGATGTACCAAGAAAGATATATAAATTGTTAGACTGTTTTCCATTGCATTTCCTTCTTAACTTCCTTCTTAACTGATCATTGTCTTTCTTAAAGTTTCTATTTGATTTCTGTTGCTAGAAGACAGGCATGGTTCTTATTTTTTTCATTTTCTTCTCATTAGTTTTTTCACATTCCCTAATGAAATGCTGTCAAAAATCTCTCACCCAAGCTCTTAATAATAACTTTAACTAGTATTGAATTTTTAGTTGCTAGGAGGTTTTCTCGCAGATTATTTTATAGTGTTGTTAATAATCTGTCTTTTCAAAACTGTAGGTCCAGTTTTAGCTGGTATTGGTCTAGAAACCATAGAATATACTAATAAAAGGCAGAAACATTAACTTCTTCAGAAAATGTTAGGTTGTTAATATCCTCCATAATAAAAATAAATAAATAAATCACAAATACTAAATATGTAGCCTTTCTCCCTACCATATTCACCATTTTATTCAGATAGGAATTTATTATGTTACCCAAGACTATTTTCTGCTTTAGATTTGTATTTTAAAATCATAGTTTTCTAGTTTAATTAATTTCTTGTTTACTATGAAATCTCTTAGATTTGGTTTTTGATAAAAAATTGTCATAAAAGGAGAAAGTGACTTTGTTTAGGTTTTAGTCTCTGCATCATGTCCCCACTACAGTGTTTTTACTTGGTGATTAAGGAGGCTTCTGGTTCAAGTCCTGTAACTGTGGTGAATATTTAAGACATCAATAGGCATCATACTTTACAGGATGAAACTCATGAGAGAGTAAGAGAGATAAGTAAGGAAGATAACTGTGCTACAGTGACAGGTATTCATCTGACCAAATTTAGACATTCATACTGTTGATGCCTACATCTGAGCAAAGAATTTAAAGTCCCTTCATAGCTAATGGAAAAGATAGGTACTTTCATGGTACAATTCATCTCATTCTGAAGCAAACACCTGAAAAAGGTCAGGTGGATCAAGCCTTGAAAGTAGCTATTTCTCATTACAGGCTATAAAGAGAACAGAGTGATTAGCCGGGACATAGACATTGATCCTGTAGATTGTTTTAAGGTAGACGAGAGGAATCCTTTCACTCAACAACTGACTCAATTTACAAAACCAAAACCACAAAAAACATGCAAATGGAGACAATGGCATTGAATATTGTGATTCTGTTAACAGCTGTAAGGTAGTAGGGATTAAAATGGGAAGATGGAAAGATGTATGCCTATGACAGATAAATGATATTCATGAAAGATTGTTACAGAATTTCAGACCTTACTGAAGTTTTGTTCTCTTATCCCTTCTCTTTTTTAGTTGTTATTACACAAGTCTCTGTATTACGCGTCTTTTTGTTTGATAAGAAAACATAATTATGCAACTGGAAATACATTTTTCCCCACAAGTCTTCAGGTAAATCTGTCTGTAATAAACAAGCTTACTTCTTTCACTGCTATTCCAGGAGTTCCTTAACTTCATTGTACGTTTTCCTCATTAACTCCTGCTGCCACCAAGCAAAAGGTGACAATGTAAATCAAAGTGACTGCCTTTGGAAAGGAAGGAGTCCTATCTCAATAACTGCAGATTTCTATTCCTTCCTTACTTATAGTGGGTGAAATAAGCTTGATTCTAGAGATTATTCTCCTTTTTCCCAATTGCTGTCTTTCCTGCAGGAAACAAACAAACAAACAAACAAAACATAACGTAAAAAGTTTCTCTTTCTTAATAAAGCAAAATTGAATTTTGCTTAGGCAAAGAGGTATTATGTTGTCATTGACTGTATCCAACATGTGGCTTATGCACCAGGATGTTTCTGTTACACTTTTGACACTGAAATTGGAATGAAGATTCAGTTTTGCAAACATATATGGCTCATTTGTGAGCCATTTTTGGTGCCTATGTCAGAACAAAATGATTGCCTGTTGTTGTGACCTATGTGACCTATGACCTAATCCAGTAGGAAATCAAAAAGTAGAGCAGAAACTGAATCAGAGCATAATTTAAATTGAACCTGAAGCCAAATGGGTTCTGATGAAGAGCAGAATTCACCAGCAGTGACCATCAGGAAGGTCTCAGACTCCTGAGAAGATGGGCATTGTAACAAACAATTGGTGGCTTAGATATATATTGAGACTATAAGGTCTTTTCTTTCAAATAGCAAATATTGATTAAGTGTATCTTCTTTACCCTGTACACATTATTAATTTATTTTTTAAAGCTTAATGAAAGTTTAACGAAAACAAATTACCTGATATCTGTTAGATATCTGTAAATTCTGGATGATCAGAGTCATTTTTAAAGATATCCCACTGACTTCACATGAAAGTTTAAATTAATTCTTAGAATGTACTATATTTCTATGAATCATATTAATATGCTAGCAAAAGAAAAATAAAAAAAACCAACACACATACTACATCATTACAATAAAGTTGTGAAACATTTATGTTAAAAAATAAAGAATACTTTTCTTCAGTGGAAGAACTATACGCTCTTGTTTTATTTCATTCTTTGAGACATTATCAAATGCTAACGTTGTACATGCTTCCTCTATATATCTTCCTATTGTTTAAAATAGCAAATTTTTAAAGGACATCCATTTAAATTTAGAATTCACAATATTATTTTACATTGTTTCCAGATTATTTGTATTTATTAATAGGCTGAACACAATTTTCTATTAAGTTGATCTCTTTTAATAATTATTATTTCAGAGTGTATCAAGCATGAGATTTCTCACTCAGGAATAAATATGTTCTGTAGTTGTTGATAAACCATATAGGCATCTGTTGTAATCAATATATAATAAAAACAACTATTTAATTTTTTTATAATTCCATATAATTATATATCTCAAATGTGTTTAGATTAGAATGCTGAGGAAGACATTGAGCATATAGAGGTTAATTATGTTCCTCTGTATTAACTATGCATAGCATGTTATCTAATTTTAAATGCAAATTAGCAAAAGAGAACATAAAATACATTTTAATTTTAAGATTGTGAAGTAATAATGATATACTTACTGCAAATAGGCTTTTAAAATTAAAATTATGTTATTAATGATTACATCTATCCATTCTAATGCTCCAAACTGACAAATTATATATGAGGTTTGCAAGCAATTTTTTTTTGATGCATTATGATTATAATTTTTTTTAAGATCAATTTATTACAAGGAAAAATAGCATTGTGTGAAGCAAAGAGGAATGACACATTAATAAATAGGTTATTTTTAGCTTTTCAGGATAATGAACATCTGGACTATCATATTGTAGCAGTATCAAATCAGTAGTAGTATTGCCGTTTGTATATCTGTCAGTGTTTTCCATTTCATGCCCTATTTTTTGGTAAAGAAAACTTCATATAAACCACAGTTTATTAGGCTTGACTACAATACACCAATAACATGTAAGGGGACAATTGTAAAATTGATTCAATACTATAGCAGCATGGATCGCTGTGTATCTCAATAATCACCCAAATAGAAAGCAGTCAGTAGTCACAACAGTAAGGAACATACTCTCAGAGAGCTATATATAAAATAGTGTAAATGGTACTTCACTCACAGAACACTGTACATGGTCAGATCACTTCAGAATCTCTTTCCTAACCATCTACATATGTTAGAGATGTATTTCACAACAGGATAATGCAATGTGGGTACACTTCCACTTTAGCACTTCAGTTCCCAGTATTCCCGGTGTTTCCTTCAGAAAACTTGCAATCAAAACAATAAACTGAAGAACTCTACAGAAACAAAACAAAACAAAACAAAACAAGCAGTCATGCTACATTAAAATAATTTGGTCTGCAAGGCGAGAATGCAAAATACCCAATTGCTGAGACGTTCTGGGAATCATGTACATCATGGAGTAACAATTACAGGAAAAAAAATCATGCACAGTCCATATGGTCTTGGCTGAATATGAACTTTGAAGAATAATCTTTCAGATAATGTGGTTCTAAATTGTAATTAATCTCTGGTGAACAAGTATGAATTAAAAGCCTAAGGTTACTTGAACAGAACACTTTTTTTTTTTTAAATGAAAAAATAGAAAATGTATTTTGTTGATATATTGGTAAAATATGAGCCAAATGTCATACCTGTGCTCCTGGAGCAGACAAGGTGTTTTAAAAAAGATAATAAAGGTATTTTTAAAAGACTGGAATAATAATAGGTGTTCCTTTAATGTAGTTTCACAGGAAAATCTCCAAGAAAAATCAGAGCCACGCAAATATCCAGAGCAGAATGCTTACAGACCTGGGCAGGGGGAGGGCTGTAGGGAATAAGAGGAAGCAACTGGAAATAAAATTGTAATGCAAAATGTTGGGCATTTGTAACTGTCAGTGTCATTACCCATGCTATATATCATAGCACATTGCACCAGATCTTGAGCTCTTTGTTCTTCTGGAGCCAGCTGGTTCTTCTGCAGCAGTGACGCTTGAAAAGTTGATTCCAGATAGATATTTTCACTTAATAGCAACCATAGAATAATTTTTACTGTTTACAATCTCCTCTTGATTGAGCTGCCTTCTGTGGAAAGGAGGATTTACAATGTGGCTTTGCATGAGTGTCTAATAAACTGCCTGTGGTTACTGATGTAAGATTGTTCTACAGATCCACAACTACAGCTTTATAACCAACTGACATTATTGCTTAAGGGAAGCAGGAATTGACTGGCTATAACATTAATTTCACAGTTCTGCTTTGTTGCGTCCACCCTTCAGAATACCAGCCACCGCTATTGGCTTTGTTACTTCAATGCTTTTGTGTTACTGGTATTTGGAACTTAAGTAATTGTTACTAATTTGTTAAGACTTTTCATATTTTTTTAGGAATGTCTTTTAAGAGAGATCGGTTTCCTAATAGGATCATACAGTTAAATAGGAGTTTACTGTCTTTAGTTGTGTCATTGTTTTGGCTGGGACAGAGTTAATTTTCTTCGTAGAGGCTCACATAATGCTGTGTTTTGGATTTTTGATGAAAGTAGTGGTGATAACACACCAATGTTTTTTGTTCTTGCAGAGCAGTGCTTACACAGAACCAAGGGCTTTTCTGCTTCGCATGCTGCCCTGCCAGCGAGGAGGCTGGGGGTGCACAGGAGGGGGACACAGCCAGGACAGCTGACCCAAACTGACCAAAGGGATATTCCATACCATGTGTCTCATGCTGAACAATAAAACTGGGGTGTCTGGCCAGGGCTTGGGTGGGGGCCTGCTGCTCAGGGATGGGATAGGCATCAGTCAGCGAGTGGTGAGCAATTGCATTGTGCATCACTTGTTTTGTATCTTCTTCTTCTTCTTCTTCTTCTTCTTCTTCTTCTTCTTCTTCTTCTTCTTCTTCTNGGTTAAACCACAACAGTCCTTTTGGCACCCAACGTGGGGCACGAAGGGTTGAGATAATGACAAATCCGACTAGAGCATGTTAAAACAAAATTGTTATAAGCATTATATCAATTTAATAGTCGCTGGTCACAACGTTGATTTTTTTTTTTTGCTCTCAGGGTTGTTTTCAGAGTTGTGTTGCATAGCACATTACTCGCTGTATGTGTTCCCTGTTGTGCTGTTTATCATCTCTGGCGGCTGGTTTAAGGTTGTCATTGTGCTGTACTGTATAACACTGGCTTACGATATGATAAAAACCCCAGTTGGGAGACTAATCTTGTATTTGTACTCAACATTGCCGTCATCTCTGTATTTCAAGAACTATTTCTCGGAAACTATTAATTATGCTCTTTACCTTTTCTCCTAATGGAACCAGTGTATGGGGGAGACAATGAAGGACACTTTCCCATTACTTCAGTTACTCAAACCATTCAACAATACAATTTAATTTTAACAGAAGAATAGGTCAAGTCAGTACTTTAACTCCTTCTATGGGGATCTGGCATCAGAAAATGCTGCAGATACGCTGGGAGTGAAACTTGAGGTTATGTAAGTTTTACTAGCCACAATGAGTTTCTACTTTTCAGAGCATAGGCTGAATTTACAGACAAAAATCTCAGTAGATGAAAGGTCCCTATAAAAGCTTGAATGAAAAATAAAATAAAATAAAATAAAATAAAATAAAGAATAAAAAAGAATTAAAAGCATAAAAATGAAAAATTTCCAAATGCAGGTAAGGTCTAAGAAATGAATAAAACCAGAATATGCTGAAGACAGAACAGAAACTTTGTACTGAACCTGAGCTAAAACTGCAGTAAATGGCACTTGTGGTAGCATAGGAACTGGCAGATTGGATTACAGAAATAACCCAGATGGTCTAGAATCCTCTTTCTGTTATGACTGATGTCAGCCATACTTCACAGAAAGAGGCTCTGTTAACTGGCGATCAAGTATGACTTATTCTTTCTAAAGCCCCTCAGCTGCAAAATATATTCCAGAACTTATGATTTTGTTGTTCTTCTTTAAAGCAATAGTCTTTTCATGAAATATAAATTTATTTATATATTTCCATGAAATATAAATAGAAACGTGCTTATTGCCAGTATAACAAGATCCATCAATATTTTGATATACAAGATAGTAATACTACAGAGAATCACAGACTGACCATCTAGTCCAACCCAGAAGTCTCAGAAGTCTTTGCCTAATCTATACTGATCCAGACAAGAAACCTGAACTGTTCACTGGCAGACTGAAAAAAAGTTTTAAGTGGTGAAGGACAATGAATGATGGAGCAAAACAGTATTGTACTCTGTTCTTGTGTTCTCATGCCTCAGCCTTCATTTTAGGGGAGGGAGACTAAAGATATTCTATATATAACTCACTCATAAAATTGTCACTATTCATGCCATCTGGTTTTAAATTAATTCAAGAGATGCCACTGATACTAAGCTGATAATTTTCCAGACTATATTTTGTAACATTATGAAGACCCAAATAAGAATTAAGTAACTAAAACAAAAACAAGGAAAAAAAAACAAAAACAAAAACAAAAACCACAGCAACAACAAACAAACAAAAAAACCTACAACCACTATATTTGCATCTTTAATATACATCCAGTGAGTTTACTTGTCAAGTAGACTTCTTTCTAGATGCATAGTGTCATTTGGTATCCCTCCAGCTTATCAAGGAGACTGTGATATTACCTAAGCAATAAAAAACTTGTGGTTAATATATCCTTGCAAAAAAAGTTTGTAAGGTAGATGCTCATGTGCAAGGTCTTTGTCAGGTTAAGGGCACATTTTGAAAGAGCTGATACCAAAAGGTGACCTAGACTGAGCAATAACAGCAAAAACAACATCCACAGTATCTGCAAGGTATTAGAGTTGACATATGTTTGGCAAGCACTCAGTCAGCTCTGAAAATCTGAATGCTTGAGATAAGTGTGCTCTTGCAAACTAGAAATAAAATACACATATTTCAAAACTGTTTTTATTTATTTATTTATTTATTTTGAGTTAATTCAGGTGAAGTGATGAGTAATGTAAAGAGCTGTAGTCAGATACTGTGTTGCATTTAAGATTTCATGCTTAGATATGTCATTTGCTTAAAGATTTTTAGGTAGATTTTGACCAGAAACACCTTGCAAGACTAAGTCACATATGTTTCTTAACATTATATAAATGTGATCTGAAGTTTTTCATTTTGTTTTAACTGAAGAAATGTTATTGTTAAAGTGTCATAAGACAGAAAATTGCAGCTGTTGATGCATAATTTTGGCACTAAGACAGGGATAGCAAAAAGCAATTTCCAATAATTCTTCATCAGCTTATTACTTTTTAATGAATATGCTGGTTTATAACATCTTGACATATATTTGGATAAATGTTTTGGGAAAAAAAAAAAAAAAAAGGGAAAAAAACCACAGCTACTGATAGCTATAAATTTTTAGTCATTCACAGTATATAAAAAGAAAACAGTACATTTAATGAAAATGTAGGGTGAGAGAAGAAAAACAATTTTACACTTGATAAGAAGTAAAGGTTTCTAAGGGCTAATATATATATTTTTCTATTTTTAGAGTTTTTATTTTTTTCTGGAGTTAGACTAAAAGGTGTACATTTACCTAAGAAAGCCCTCACAATATTCAGAAGTTTCTTCTATCTCAGGCCTATCATTAAAAATTCAGTTTAAAATGCTGTAAAGCAATCTCCCATTCTTACAAAATACTGATAAGGGAATGTGTACAGGTGACCAACAGTGACCCATGGCCACAAAAAAAAGAAAAAAAAAAAAAAAGAGGAGGAGGAAACTGGAACTGTACAAATAGCAGGGTATGTAATAAAGGGGAAGCACCAAACAAAGGAAGATCACCATCGCAGAATTTTCAAGACAACCATATCACAGCTCTCAAACAAAAGTGTGGGACAGTGAACTAGAGCTAAAGGGAAAAAATAAATGAGGGTCTGACACTTCTTTTGGAGGGACAGTAAATGTTGTAATGGAGATGATGAAGAAAGGGGATAAAAAAAGCAAGCAGTAACTGCAAGTGAAACACTGTGGGAATATCTGAGTCCAGCTCAGTATCTCACCACTGCAACTTGGCCCAAGACCGTGAACCTGTTACTTTATCTGCAGGTCCATCTGAATTATCTCTACAATTAAGGAATACCTGGAGTGAACTCCTTAACAGCATCTCCACTAGGACATACACCTTCATAGCTGTGAAATTTAGACAATGAAATTACTTAATAAAGTGTCATCTCTGTTTATAAATAAAATCCTCTTAGTAGAATGAATCCCTTCTTTGGTAAAGTGGGAAACATTTTGTTGTTGACTTCAGTAAGATAATGAGCTAACTGATATAGTGGTGGCCAATATTTTCTTTAGTTCGGTGGTTTTTATCAGCACATATGCATATGTTTCCAAGATTATGCAAGCAAGATGTCCACCGATTAATCTGACTGCGTTTTTTTTTCTAGTAGACATATATACAAATCAAATACTTGTGCTATTTCTTCACAGGTATTTTCTTGGAGTTCTTTAACCATTGTTTACTGTGATTATATACAGGAATAATGGAGAAGCATGAGCTGAAGAATATATTACAGCTAATGAAGACACAGTTATCCTCAGCTGTCTGCTCACCAAAACTATATCTGTGAGTTTAACAGAGGGGTATATGAGAATACTTCATTGGGCAGGAAAAAAAAAAAAAAAATTAATCTTTTAACCACTTAAGCACTAATAAGCTTCACAAAAATGAAGAATTTCAGAAACAAAATTATGAATTTCTTCATTTTAATCTGGATGCTGTTTTGTCATATTGCTTATTCTTTTGTAAGGTGTTTGCATATCTTAAATGGGACATTCACCTAAAAAAATAACTGAGAAAGACCAGCCCAAAGTAAACTGTTTTATTTAAATTTGTCCCTGTAAGGTGGTACTGATGAGATGCAAGCCTATCACTAATAACTTGGGCCTTAAACGAAATAACTGCAGTGTTACTGTGATGTAGGAAGAGGTGAACTGGTGGCTCACTTGTGAAAATGAAGCATAACTTAATTTGTGTTAACTCAGACTTTTAATATTTAATTCTGTGGTTTGCAAGCAGTTCTGTGATAGATTAAAACAGTGACACATTAATAGCGTCTCTCATTTGATAATTTAAGACCACTGCATTTCATGCTTAGATTTTCTGATGTTTAAAGTGCATCACTGTGCAACTTTCCCCTCTGCAAGACACTAATAGGGGCACTCTCTTACACTCCTATCTGGAAGCAGATTTTCGCTAGAACCATAGGAAAAAAAAAAATAGTATATATTTTAGATCTGTAAAATAATGGTTTCAGCTGGAAAATAAATGCAGGGTTTATTAGCAGAGACAGAAACAGAAATGTAGTGTGACAGTTCGAAGTCTCGTTTTCTTAGAAAAACAGATAAAACACATGAAAGAAGACAGACAACATTAGTACTATACCATAGGGTTACTAAACAGGCTTTAAGATGTACATTGTATACTAGGGGAAAAAAAAAAAAAAAATCTGTTCCTGCCTAAAGCAAAAACTCAGTTCACAGTAAAGTTTTGCTAATGCATTTTTATTTTCCTTCTTTATTATTCTTTGGAAGTTGAACTTAAAAGAGGGACAGACAGATATACTTTTGGATCCTATAAAGCTTTGAACAGGAACCCCCAGAAGAGTTTGTGTTCCTGGCACGTGACTACATTGCAGACCGAACTGGCTGTAAATGAATTGTTCAAAGAATGCAAAACAAATTAGTTGTTTCATCAGAGAGCAATTGTACCACAGCTCAGTGCAGTTTAATGCCCTCTTCTGAGAATGAGAGTTGATACAGAGTGTGATGGCTGATAAAGCTATTAAACCTGTTTATTCCAGTTCTTCTAACAAGTTTTGTATTTTCCATAACAAAGGTGAAGCCAGGCAGTAGAGATTCACCTTGTCTTGGCTAATACACTCCAGACCAGGAGCATCCCTTTAAAGAGAGGACAGTATTGTACCTTCACTGAGATGCTTAAATAAGCTTATGAATGACAGGGTGAAGAAGCAGTCAGTGAAACAGAAAGGAGATGCCTGTAGCAGGAGCAGAAAGTGTGAGATGAAGGGATGTAGGGCTAGCTTGCAACAGACTCATAATCAAGTCCCACAGTGATCCAGGAACAGTTTGGAAGGATTTTATTAGCCCAAGAAGTCACTGGAAGCTGGTTGATTGGAGAAAAGGACCTACTTTCCAAAGTGAGCAAAATGTAGATTTCCTTTCAAACCTTCTACTTAAACTACACCATACCTAGCAGTCTCTGTTTTCTCTGCATATGTTTATGATGGTCAAATCCCTATAATTACACGCTCTAAAACATTTGTATTCGGTTTATGTGGAAAAGATTTCGGTAATGAGGGGGCTAAAGAGGTTGCCTCTGTGAGAAGATTCCAGAAGCTGCCCCACGTTAGGTAAGAGCCTGTTTCAGCTGACTCCAAAATGGACCCAGTGCTGGCCAAAGCAGAGCCTATTAGCCTTACTGATTGTGCCTCTGTAAGAGCATATTTCAGAAAGGGAAAAAAAACTGCTGCACAACAGCATTTAGCGGAGAAGAGTGAGAAAATGTGGAAACATCCCTACAGACACCAAGGTCAGTGAAGAAGGAGGGGAAGGAGGTGCTCCAGGCAGAATTTCCCCTGCAGCCCATGAAGGGGACAACGGTGGAGCAGGCTGTCCTCCTGCAGCCCCTGTAGTGTACGATGGTGGAACAGATCTCCACTCTGCTGCTTGAGGAGGAGCCCATGGTGGAGAAAGTGGATATGACCTGAAGGAGGCTGCAGCCCACAGAGAACCCCCACGGGAGCAGGCTATGGGTTGGAACTACAGCCCATGGACAGGAGCCCACGGTTCAGCAGAAGGTCTGTTGGGAGCTGCTGCCCTTGGGGAACCCATGCTGGAGCAGTCCATTCCTGAAGCACTGCATCTCATGGTATGGTCCAATATGGGAGCAGTTCTTGAAGAACTGCAGCCTGTGGAAAGCCCATGTAGGATCAGTTCAGGAAGGACTGCATCTGGTGGGAGGGACCCTGTGCTGGAGAAGGGAAAGAGAGTGAAGATGAAGGAGTGATAGAGATGAAGTGTTATGGACTGATTACAACCCCCATTCCCCATTCCACTGGGCCACAGAAAGTTTATGAATTCCTTAATTTTCTGTGCTTGCACATGCAGCTTTGGTTCTCTTACTAAACCCTCAATCCACACATTTTTCTTACTTTTGCCCTTCCAATTACCTCTCCCCTGTCCTTCTGGGGGGGATTGAGTCAGTGACTGGGTATGGGTTTACCTGTTGGCTGGAATCAAGCCACCACAATTATACAGAGATTGTCTTTGTTTCAACAGTTGGGCTGCCTCTGATCTCAGACAGAAAGGCATCTGCTCTGCAAATCCACTGTTGTCAAAGATACAGAAAACAAGTCCTGGAAACATCAGTCCAGTCCCTTGTTTCAAGTGCAGAATAGTTGTGACCTATGTTGAGTATGGTGGCATCCAATGCTACTGATAAAAACAATGTCTATCTAGTGTGTGCACAAAAAATCCAATTTTCCCTGAAAACATGGGACCTTCCTGCAAGGGAGCAGTGCAGGATGACAGCTCCATGTGGGCCAGGGCACTTGGAGTGATGGGGGTTCCTCAGGGTCCATCAGAGCAGGGCCTGGTAGCCAGGGCCCATCCCACTGCCCCAGCCATGAGCAGGGCAGCTTGGGGTTTCAGGGTAGCCCCAGCCCTGGACATCAGCCACCTCCCTGGGTACAGGACCAGGTCGAGGCTGAGCTGGGATGTGGATATACAGGTGGGTGAGTGCCAGGATTGGATCCAGCCCCAGGATGGGCATTGAGGACCATGAGGACGGAGCAAGGGCTGGGTGCTGTAAGGGTCACAAGGTGTTAAGGCTGCAGCTGGGGCCAGGCTTTGGTGAACCGCAGCAGACAGGGCCAGGATTGGTGTGGCTGGGGACACCCCTGCCCACCACACTGCCTGGGGAACCTCTCCCAGGGTCAGCAGCAACAATGGTCTGGCCCAGAGCCCCACAGCCAAACCCTCATGGTGAGGAAAATACTTCCTGGATCTTGAGACATTATACCCTACTCTGGGCCTCCTTAAGCCTTTGCTGGTAAACTTATGCCAGAATTTTGTGCTATGTCCCTGATGTACAATAATTGAGCTAGTCTCAATCACTTAATGGGAATTTTTTTAAAATAAATAATTGGATCAGGTAAACTGCTGTGGGACAGTTCACAATCTTTATTAGAGTTTTTACATCAAAGAACATAACAGAAATAAGTGTATATATTTTTTTAACTGAAATTGGTTTTATTTCTGTCTAGCCAATGATCACCAATTGAAGACATCTTCTTCTGTGTCCAGTCATAGCAGTAGAAGAGCCTGCAACCCCACCTAGTCATATTTCCCTCATTCATTTCAAGCAGAGTCAGCCATACTGGTGTAGGAGATTAGAATCACTGTCTGAGACAGATCAGTAGAAGTATTACAAAGTGTTTGCATGAACAGTATATTGGTGTGAGCAATGACTTCTCACAGAGAAGCATTCATGAGCAGTTGTCATAAAAAGACAGAACTTACACCAACAAAGCTATCTACATTTATTATCCATATACATGCAAGATGTCTATCTATTGTTCAAATAGTGAATGCTGCCTCTATTTTTGTACTTTTCCCTATAATAAGTAACATTGAATGCTCATGTTCAGCTATGTTGAAACAACAAAAAACTGAATATGTATTTAAAAATTTTAATGTATGTATGTTTATAATTTTCTAAAGAAAACAGAGAATTGTGCTGCCACTGAAAGCAATTACAAATTTCATACTCATTTCCCTGAAAACAGAATGTGTTTTTTTTCACTTGGTAGTCTGGTTTCTCATCAGAGCTACTCATTGTAATTTATTAGGTATATTTTTGCTTTTTCGAAGGATAGAAATGAAAGTATAAAGTCCAGAAATAAAAGATTAAAAAGATGACATTAGTCTTTCAATTGATGAGCTGATTTGCATACTGAAGGAAAGTAATTCATTTCCACAGAGTAAAGAAGAATCAGAGGGCATGAAGCTGAGGTTTACAAAAGCTTAATATAAGGAATAGTATGAATACAGATTCATTTCTGAGCGGAGGGAAACTACCAACGTTAATGAATTAAGAGTGTTGAGGCTAACTAAGTATTCTGGAACATATTTTCCTACATAAAGTTAAAAAACACAATTAATATTCATCAACAGGAATTTCTTAAGTATCATACTAGCTCAGATTTTCTTAATTTTCCCTGGGAAGTATTTCTAATCATTCTTAATTTAACTTATCTTTGAGGATACAAGAATAATCTGAAAGTTTTCATGAAAATAGTTTTAAGTTCTTGAACACCATAGATTAGAGTATTACAAACTCCTGAAGATGTGGAAGGAACCTCACACAAATCCTCACTGGGGTTTGGTATAAGCAAAAGATTTAGAGTTCTTTGCAAGCTCATCTGAGACTGGGCTTTTATCACACTGAAAAGTCTGTGAAGATTTGAGTTATGAGAAAAGACATAAATCTCACAAACATTTGAGAAAATTTAATACAGAAAAAAATAATTTTCAACACACTGTACTTAGAAATTGATGTTTTATTTCAGCAGATTGCTTTCCAGCTTGTCTAGTGTCACGCAGGATCAAGACTTGGTCATTCCATATATAACCACAAAAAATGTATGTTTCATTGCAAAGATTAAAAATTGTTCTGAATTTGAGATAAGACTCCAATAACAAGGATTGGCACAAGGGAAATTGTCAGAAAAGTGGAAGAATAGAAACATAAAGAGATGAAGTCTGATACTGCATGCTTGAAATTTGTTTAAATTAGAGTAACTATATATAAAAAGAAAAAATAACATATTTGTGTAGGAAGATATCAGTTTGTACATGGGATTCTACCAGCTATACTTCAGAATGAACAATTGGGAACAGAAGAAGCAGTTAACAAGGGACGTTGTTAGACGAGCAACATCTACAATGGAAAAGAATGAAAAAATGTCAAAGAGAGAGGGTACCAAAGTACAGGAAAAAAATAACCTTACCAACTGTAGAAGATTAAGAGTAGCAAGTGCTAATGATGATGACGATGAAAAAGATATATCTGGGTGGTGGATGTTAAAGAAAAGGAGGAATTGAGCAAAATATAGAGCAAAGAGAATGCAGTAGCTGGTGAAGGCTGTACCAAAGTCTGAAGAACCTCTGGAAATTTTTATTTTCAGTAGGTGACTTTCAAGTTCCTCTGGTGCTATAAAGGAGCTTAGCTTTCAGCAAGTCCACAGACAAATCAGTTTCCAAAATAGTGAGCAGAGGCATATTTCTGCAGAAAAGGAGAAGGTAAAAAAGTTTGGAGTGGCTTGGGGCATGTTGTGGTTTAACCCAGCAGACATCTAAGCACCACACAGCCATTCGCTCCCTGCCCTCCCCCCCACCACCCAGTGGGATGGGGGAGGGAATTGGGAAAAAAAAACAAAGTAAAAGCTGATGGGATGAGATAAAGACAGTTTAATAGGACAGAAAAGAAAGGGAAAATAATAAATAATAAAAAAAATATACAAAGCAAGTGATGCAAAATGCACTTGCTCAACACCTGCTGACTGATGCCCCGCCCAGCCCTGAGCAGCGGCCCCCCCCTGCCCCAGCCAACTCCCTCCACTTTTATTGTTCAGCATGACACTGTAAGTCATGGGATATCCCTTTAGCCAGTTAGGATCAGCTGTCTTGGTCCTGTCCCCTCCCAGCTCCTTGTGCACCCCCGTACTCCTCACTGGCAGGGCAACATGAGAAGCTGAAAAGTCCTTGGCTTTGTGTAAGCACTGCTCAGCAACAACTGAAACATCAGTGTGTTATCAGCATTATTCTTATCCTAAATCCAAAACAGGGCACCAAATCAGCTAGTAGGAAGAAAATTAACTCTATCCCATACGAAACCAGGACAGGGCATTTGAAGTAGTCTTCCTATATTGCTTTTAGCAGTAAGGAGGAGTTGATTTAGAGCTATGTGATCAGTACCTGTGGTTTTTTTTTTTTTTTTTATTGTTAAAAGCTAGTCTCAGTTTGCATAAGGCATCCAGATCGAACTATCAGCAATCAATAGGAATTTCTTCTTAAAACTATTCCATGACTCCTACTCCTCCTTTCAGTCCTCATCTCTCTCACCTATCCATTGTGCTTTTGTTCTTTTATAGAAAGGCCTATTTGTCATAATTCTTGCTGAGGATGACAATCACTGAACCAAATTCCAGAGCCCTAAAAACTCGGTATGAGTAGCAGTAGGGAACAGAAGCAGCATTTCTAAATATAATTGTATGTCTTCCACAATTCTCTTCCATCATCTCTATTGCTTTCTCATTTGTCAGTGTTCTTCATCATTCTTGATGTGAATTCCTTCAGTCAGCAGGTGGATACGGCCTGAAGGAGGCATCAGCACATGGAGAGGCACTGCAGGAGCAGATTCTGGGCCAGAACTGCAACTCTTGGAGAGGAGATCATGGTGGAGCAGGTGATCTGGTAGTAGATGCTGCACATGGGGAACCAGTGTTGGAGAGGTCCATATTCTGAAGGATGGGCACCATGGTGCCAGATCCATATTGGTGCAGTTCTTGAAGAGCTGCAGCCTGTGGGAAGCCCACAAAGGATCAGTTCAGGAAGGATGGCATCCCGTGGGAGGGACCCCATGCTGGAGCAGGGGAAGAGAGTGAAGATGAAGGAGCGACTGAGACGAAGTGATATGGACTGACCACAACCCCCATTCCCCATTCCCCTGTGCCACTTGGAGGGAGGAGGTAGAAGAAGGTGGATGGGGAGGAAGGAGTTTTTAGTTTGCTTTTAGTTCTCACTGCTCTAGTCTGTTATCAATAGGTAATGAATTACATTAATCTCCCTTATTTTGAGTCTGTTTTGTGCATGACAGTAATTGGTGAGTGATCTTCCTGTCCTTACCTCAACTCACGAGCTTTTTTCATATTTTCTCCCCCTGTCCTTTTGAAGAGGGGGAATGAGAGATTCACGTGGTGTTACTTAGCTGCCCCTTGGTGTTAAACCACCACACACATGAACATCTTCATTTTCATTGCTACTCAGACTCCCTTTCCCTCATGTGAAATGTAATTAAAGACTTTAAATCAGGTATCCAAAGGCAATATACAGTAGGTTGTATTTTCACTGTATTTTGCCTTAATGAAAGAGAAGGACAAACATGTAGCCAACAGTGCTGATGTAATCAGATAACTTGAGATGGATATGTAAGTTTTTAATGCCTCTCTCAAGCAGTTCAAAAACGTTGCCATATAATGTATTATGAAAGTGAAAGAAACCGTATAAAGCTTAGTAATGAGCTTTTTCACTGTTTATTTTTAGAATTTTTTAATTTCCAAGAAGAAAAGTATTCAGGAAAGTAGTAGAATGAGAGTTAATTAAGTACAGTTGTGTCTAATTAGGGTCAGCACCATAAAGATGAATTGGTTGATTTACTTGCCTCATAAGTGGGCAAAATATGCATAGGTTTTATTAATCGGAAGAAAAGTTGGGCAAAGGGTGATACATTTCTTTTACATCTTTTAATTATTATTATTTTATTATTATTGTTTTAAAATATGTATTTATTTTTATATTGTATGATAAGAGATTTACAATATTCTTACAAAAACTGTATTTTACAAAACTTGACCTTTTGAAAACAACACTAAAACTGGGAGTTATATGTTGTAAGATATGTCATTTCAACTAGCTCTGAATCATACATAGCAGAAACCTATTCCTCATTTTTCTGCTTTCCAGTTCAGTTCACTCTTTTCCAGCTCATAAATATATTTTCCTTCCCTTTCCAACAAAAACTTCAGGGAAACCATCTCAGTGAAAATATTTTTTCTTTGGTTTGGTCAAGATCAATTGAAAATGCTCCAACCAGCTCTTCAGTAGAAGAGATGAAGAGTGGTGGTAAAAGTCAATCTGTTTATATACTGTTTTGATAAATTCCTGCTTTAAAGCTAGATAGCAGAAATATATCCAATCTTTTGCAAGTGTGTGCCTGCACTAATGACCTTCTGTCTCTACCAGCCAAAGAGCAGGAAGAGGAGTTTGCTCTCTGTGCTTGTGTTTAAATCAAGTCCTATATGTAGGTGCTGTTGAAGGCAGTGCCTTGTCTAGAGCAGTCTGTGTGACCAGTTCTGTCAGTGTCCTGTGTGTGACTCTGGGATAGGTGCTCAGCCTAGCTACTGGTTGAACCTGCAAAAGGGAAACCACAGCCACATCCCCCAGCCTGGGGAGAGACCCCCGGTCCCCTGACATTGGGCTGCCCTCCAGCAGCCACACAGGAGGGGTTCTGGGCAGGGAGGGCTGGAGGAGGCAGTCACTCTTAACATCCCTTAACATCAATATTTACAAACGAATCAAAATTCTGGAATTTTGTCAGTAAGAGGGAAAAGTTGCTGTTGCAAAAGTATTGAAATGAAATGAAAGTGCCACACCAGCATTGCCAGTGGTTGGCAATGTTTTTTCTCCCCTTTTCTGAACCCAGATGTGAAACAGATATTATGCAATAAACATGTGTCTGTACTCAAGATTGTACAAGTGGCTGTAATAATTGGACAAAGCTTAGCTCATAGTATTCTCAATGTGCTGATAATTCTTT
>VXAL01001506.1:8432-40620 GCA_013399475.1 Chauna torquata | reverse complement strand
TTTTTTTTTTTTTTTGCACATCTATGGAGATTAGACAAAATCAGAAGAGTTACAATGTTCTTTCCTAATGAAGCCGTGTATGTTGTTTGTGATGTAAAGTAGTTCTGAAAAAAATATTTCATTTTTCACTGCTGGGGGGAAAAATATATTAGTATTTTGCATTTTTACATTCTGTGGAGTATTAATCCGTGGAAAAAAAAGACAAAATAGAAACTAAACAGCATGCGTGGAAAAACATGCTATATATCTACAGCAGATCATTTCCAAATAATAAAATTTAGGTTGCAAAATGTTGTGTATTTTATAACCAGTTGAAGAGAAAATTCAATTTTTTTTAAATGTTTGTTCATGATGAAATCAAAAGTTGATGCTATCTCTAATTCTGTTTCAAATCTTTAATGATTTCACTTTCACTCCTGCAGATCCATCTAGGACATCCTGTGTGACATCAGCCAGTTCAATTTTCAATATTTCTCTGAAAATAGCATCTGCTGTATAAATCTTATATAAAATTATGTATCATTACTTATCCTTTTTTCCAATATTAACATTTCATTTGACGAATTCCAATCTAATCCAGGAAGTGCTGAATCACTTGCACATAGTTCTTCTAATTTTCTGAATTACTTATTACATGGTTTCAGAACAACTTTCTTAAATTATATAAAAACAGAACTACCATAGTAGTCCATAGATCCATAGAGTAGTCCATATATCACTGCTATTCATTTTTAAAATAAGAAATGTAATGTGTTGAGATCTACATTCGTAATAAGCTGAACACTTACAGAGAAGATGATATAGTAAGACTAAAGTGCATCTCAGCAACCAAAAGGAACAGTAGAACATGCTGAAGTTAGTGTTTATAGAATTCTAAATCAGTGGGAGTTTGTACATCCTCTTTCTTCTACCCTAATAGTACCTTCTACAGACACTGAGCCTTTTATTATATTATAAATATAATTATATATCAATATTATTGATATATTTTGGTCACATTAACAGAAAATCCCTTGTGATGAGCTTCTCTGCATGTCTCCTAATAGAGCAAATAATCCTGATAATGGTTGAAGACTTAAAGATATATAATGTTCCCTTTTAATCTGTTAAAAAATAAATAAAATAATCCTATCTTGAAGTCTGCAGTAGCAAAGAACAGTGACTTCTCTTCCTATTTCTGATAACAATAATTATAATTTCTTATAATGATGCAAAGCACAATTAGTTCCCAACATTATAGATAGAAATGAATAAATTAATTAATTTAAATTTATAAAACTGGAATTTAATGTGGCAAAAATCCCAAATGTTTTCATCAACACTAGAAAATGCACACAGGTCATCTTCAATGTTCTAAAACTCCTATCTCAATATGAATTGGGATGACAGCTCAATTCTAGTTCTTAGTTAAAAACATCCCCTAGTTCTCTTACCTCTGTTATGAACTGAGAGCTGAGAATCTAGTGCAAACAGTACTACTCTCTCAGACCTGAATCACTTTCTCATCAACAAACTTTTTGATCAGCCTCTAATGGTTTCTGCACGTGAGTGTGCGTGCCATCCTATAGCATTTCATGAATTTGGTTTCTTCTGTATTCGCTATGCTAGGACTTAATTTCAAACAATGGGAGTTTTGAGGCATAGTGGGCTGACCCAAACCAGCAACTGAGCACCCACCAGACACTTGTTCCTTCTCTCCACCTCTGTCTCCCCCAGGGGGATGGAAGAGAGAATTAGAAGAGCAGAAGTACAGAAATTTTTTGGGTCAACATCAGCTCAGTTCGATAGCTGAAAGACAGAGGAAAAAGCAGGCAAATAAGTGATGCAAAAGCAATCACTCACCACCTCCTACAAGCAGACCAATGCCCAGCCAGTCTCTGATCAATGGCTACAGTCACAGTTCTAAAACACAACACCATACAGGCTGCTATGAAGAAAACTATCTCCATTCCAGCCAGACCCAGTACATAAGGGAATGTATCAGCTGTGTGGATTATATACCTGAAAGTATTACATATACAAATAAATATTGAACTCCTCAGTCCACGACAGGAAATCTGTAGGACTAATAGCGGTAATATATATACATGCTGCATGGTATATTTGCAGAACTATACTATCACTTACAACAGTTCTTAATAACGTTCTTCATTCATCAGTCCCAAAATACTTTACATAGCATGCAAATAATAAAATGGAACCTCAGCTGACGATCAAGCTGACACATAAGGATAAAGATTGCTCATAGAGCTGTCTGAGTCATAAAGCAGTAAAAAGAGCAAAAGTCCTGAGTAGACACTATCTATCATGAACATGCCTGAATTAAAGATTTTGTCTAGATTACCAGTAGGCTTTTGAAGCAAAACACCTTGCTGTTAGTCCTTACTAAAACTATTTCAATTCACTGTGTGTCAATGTCTTGGCAGAGGAACTGGATTTCTTTTAGAGGAAACCAACATGGAATATGTGCTGCGCGTGTGCACCTAATGTGCTTCAGCTGCAAATGGGCTCTCAGACCATAGGACCAAATTGAAGCTAATCTGCAATAAAACACCTTGAGATGTATTTAGTGTGATGATTGGATCCTCCATACTGATTATTTTGCTCTATGGATCCAGTCCTTTTGGTCTACATTAATTTCACAAGTAGTCATAGACTATGTCACTAACAAGAATGACATACTGCCAGCTTACTCTCAAAATTATTTCTAGAAGCTCTCTCCCTCCTCTCTCTCTCTGACATGAACACTTACACACACTCACACTTCCTTGTTTTCATGAACCGAGGACAGCAAAAGACTAAAAATACTTTCAGTTCCTACAGCGAATATTTTATCAGAACACAGATACTATAAAATAGAATGAGATGAATAGGGATAACTCTTTGATTGAAAGAATTACAAATGAAACTTTCCTTTTCCCACTGTGCCATTGCAATGACTTTGCATTTTTTTTTCTTCTATTCTTTCTTCCAGTCTAACAATTTCCAGTAGCTTGCTGAGCTGAACAAACTTCACAGAATTCCTTTTCTTGTTTTGTATGAAAGTTTCTTTCCTTTTACCTTTGAGGTATGTCTTTGGTCTGTTCTCTAATTGCAGACAGATGCCTGCTCCTTTGAGGATCTCCAAAGCTGCAAGCCAATCTCACTTGTAGTTTTCTCTCTCTGGCACTTCGGGCATCCCTTCCCAAACATATACATGCACATTTGCAAATGCAAAATCTGAACATGATCAGTTGCTTTTGAGGATAAGGAAATTTCCCCTTCCCTCCAGACTTTATTATTAAGCCAGATTAGATTGGTCAGGACAAGGTAAAAGGAAACCTTTTGAATTGCTGTACAAAGAACAGTGTTTTGTTTTGCTATACTTGGTTAACAAAATACAATATTTATATTGTAAAATGGAAGCTGGCAAAGTAAATGATTCTTTTATCCTTCTTCAGAAGTCTTAGATAAAAGACTGATTTCAACACAGTTGACCTTGAGCAAATTAGAGAAAGGTGAATAGCGCAAATGAAAACTTGTTAAATAGAAAGAAAAACAAGCTATCACTGTTTCTAACAAACCTACAAGGTATTTACAGTAGATCTGAAAAAACTGTAGAAGTATTTAAGTGAAATCACTCATTACATCTTTTTAACTCTCTCAAATGTAAGACTATTTATTTTAGCTTCTAGCTACATTACAGTCAGTGGCAGTGTAATTATCATCATTAAATAATACCTCTGTTGAACTCTAAAATGTATGATAGCACAAAGTCATGCATATATGATGACAGGAATTAACTATCTGATGGCCATACTCCTTAAAATCATGGATAATTGCTAATCAGTATTTCAGTGGACCTTCCTGGTTAGCCAGGACTTTTGATAAATCATTGAAAGTGGCTTGGCAAGCACTGCCTTCAGCTCCTTCAGCACCCTTGGGAGCATCGCATCTGGCCCCATAGATTTGTGTGTGTTCAAGTGGTGTAGTAGGTTGCTAACCATTTCTCTTGGATTACAAGGGCTTCATTCTGCTCCCTGTCTCTGTCTTCCATATCAGCAGGCTGGGTACCCTGAGAAGAAATAGTCTTACTAATAAAGATTGAGGCAAAGAAGGCATTAAGTACCTCAGCCTTTTCCTCATCTCTCGTCACTGTTTCCCCCCACATCCAACAAAGGATGGGGATTCTCCTTAGTCCACCTTTTCTTATGTATTTATAAAAACATTTTTATTGTCTTTTACTGTAGTGGCCAAGGTAAGCTCTAGCTGGGCTTCGGCCCTTCTAATTTCCTGCCTGTATAACCTCACAACATCTTTGTAGTCCTCCTGAATCGCCTGCCCCTTCTTCCAAAGGTCATAAACTCCCTTCTTTCTTCTGGAACTCAGGAGTTCCAGAAGAAGCTCTCTGTTCAGCCAGGCTGGTCTTCTTCCCTGCCAGCTCATCTTTTGGCACATAGGGACAGCCTGCTCCTGTGCCTTCAAGATTACATTCTTGAAGAATGTCCAGCCTTCCTGCACTCCTTTGCTCTTTAGAACTGCCTCCCAAGGGACCCTGCCAACCAGGTCTCTAAATAGGCCAAAATCAGCCCTACAAAAATCCAGAGTAGCTGTTCTGCTAACAACCCTCCTTGCTTCCCCAAGGATCAAGAACTCTACCATCTCATGATCACTGTGCCCAAGATGGCCTCCAACTAACATACCATCCAGATACAACAGGTCAAGTGGGGCACCTTCCCTGGTTGGGTTTCCCACCACCTGCATCAGGAAGTTATCCTCCACACATCCCAGGAATCTCCTAGTTTGCTTCTTCTCTGCTATATTGTATTTCTAGCAGACATCTGGGAAGTTGAAGTCTCCCATGAGAATAAGTACTAGCAATCACAACACTTCTAGTTGCATATAGAATATTTCATCTGCTTCTTCTTCCTGGTGGGGTGGTCTATAACGTACTCCTACCACAATATCTCCCTTGTTGAGCTTTCCCCTGACTCTCATCCAGAGACACTAAACCCTTTCATCACCATAACTAAGCTCCATACAGTCCAGACCTTCCTTAGAGGGCTACCCCACCTCCTCTTCTTCCCTGACTCTGTGTAAGCACTGCTCAGCAACATCTACAACATTAGTGTGTGATCAACACTATTTTCATCACAAATCTGAAACACAGCATCATATGAGCCACTGTGAAGAAAATTAACTCTATCCCAGCCAAAACCAGGACACACTGTCCAGTCCCGGGGGCTCCCTCAACCCTCACCAGGGCCAAGGACTCCATTTCCCCCCCTGAGGCTTCAGCTCCTGCCCCAGCAAGGCTGCAGCAGGTCTGGTCTCCAGCTCCACACAGACCAGCCCTGCCCAGCCATGGACGCCACCAAGCCAGACTCACCCACGAGCCCATGTCCAGGTCCAGCTTTGGTCCCTCCCTGTGCCCAGGCTGACCTGCATGCCCAAGGCTGCCCCAGTGCCTCTAGTTGCCCTGCTCCTGGCTGGGGCAGTGAGACAGGCCCTGGCTGCCACGCCTTGCCCTTAGGACCTTTGCTGCTTTCTGGCAGTTGTTGTTGTGAGAGCAAGAGGCGGTGGTGGGCAGAGATCACCTTTCTCTCTCCAGTCCATTTCAAATTGTTTCTGTGGAGGAATGACTGCATAAGCAAGGAGCATTCACTCCAGGAGAAAGATGTCTTGGGCAAGAGAGGAATTTGTTTTTGTGAGTGGCATGGAGAAGGAGAAGGTGGGCAAGGACGCCTTGTGTAAGAAGTGTAAGAATGAGGAGCATCCTAGTTCCTCCTTATGTAAGAACTAAAGGGCATTAAACAAAGTTATTAGGAGCCAGGTCCACAATGGAAGGTGGCAGTTCGCAGAAGGCAGTTGTTCTGTGGAAAGCTGTGCTAAAGAATATTGTGATTACTGGAAGTCCACTTGTGTTCAGCACCACCAAGTCAAGCCTGAAGGCAAAAAGGATATCAGGAGATGCAGCTTGTTAAATTGATTTTGCCTTACTGTTCTGTGTATACAACCAACCTTTTGAACATGACACTGAAGAAGACAAATCTTTGGTATGACCCAGTGTATGGACATTCTAATGTTCTAACCTCATGCAGTTAAACATTACACCTTTTGTTAAACTAAGGTGTATTAAAATGCAGTGCAAGCTTAAAACTTCAGATGTGTTCTTTTTAGAAATAATCAGTCTTTTTTATCTTAAAAATGAAAACAAATCACTAAGGGATAACAAACAATGGGAACAAACAGTCTCTTTGATACTGAACAAGAATCCATGTCATAAGGGAGGGCTAAGATCTAGACACAAATGTTGGCATTAGTCAGCAGTGCTGCACAGAAGGAATTTTTTTCAAAATGATATTTCTCTTCTTTAAATAATCTCTTATTTTGATTACATTTAACATAATTTGGTGGTAACTGATAATCTCATTAATAAATGTACACACTTCCAATGGAGCTAATCCTGTTAGGTGCTAAGTGTCCCCAGTCCATTTTAATATATAAAAAAACAGACACTAACCATCTCATATGGCAAATAGCTACATCAAATACATATTGAACTATTAATATGTCACAAATTTGCAGTTAGTGTATTTAATCAAAAAATTGCACTCCAGTACATACACAGACACTCCGGGACCCACTGGAAAGAAGACGTTGAGTTGTTTTTTGTAACTCCTAAAATGCATGCATTATTAGGTGGAATCTTTTATACATCAATCTGTACCACATGTTATACAAAGGGAAGTAGAGATATTTGCATGCTAATTAATTGCAGATCTGCTGGTAAAATCGCAACTGCTTGCCTGCCTTGTAGAGTTTATAACTGCCATCAATCACCTTCTTTCCTTTCAAAACACTACTTTTAAATGACATTTTCTTTATATTTTACATTATTCTTGTATTTTACAGTGTGACAGCACTAATATTTTTTTGTGTTCCCTATCCCTCAGTTCTGTAAGTCAACCATAACTGGAGATGACACTAAATAAGTTAGACTGTAATTCTGAAAGTATGCAACAAATCCAAAGGATATTGTTTTCTGAATTAATAAAAAATGAGACAAATAGAAATGGAATTCTCAAAAAATGCTTTAAGTTCCACAAGTACAGATTTTGTAAGAATGTTTTTTTGTCATTGCTTACTTATATTCTTGTTCTTTATTTATGTTTTGAAGAAAATAGGAATGCATTACATAAACATAAAATCAAATAGAAACTGAACATTCAGGACAAAATAAGGATTCATAGTCTATATAAGTGAACTAAATCACACAAAGCATTATTTAATTAGGAATATATCTGTCTGACTCAATCACACAAAAAGTCTTTAGAATCATCTTTTACTCACTCTATTCAAAATACTATAATGTACAATGCAATTACCAATCATTTTGAAAAGTACCCAGAGTGATGTTCTAACCAGTAACCAGAACCACGACCAACTGTTTCACAAAATCCTGAAGGAGGTGATTATTATTTCATGCCAACAAAAATATCAGTAAGAAATCATAATTTCTCTACACATTCAGTAACTAATGAAGTCCCACAGGGGCTTAGTCTTTTGCAGATAGATTTGGAGTTCTGCAATAGTAGATTAACAGGTATAGTTTTGTTTCTTTACTTATGTCAGGATTTTAAGGGAACAGCAATCAACTTCCAACTTTTTCTGAGTCATCTAGTTCTGTTATGGGTTATGAAATTTCTCAGACAGTAACCTTTTTTTTTTTTTTTTTCCCCCCCTATTGCTAGCATTTGCCAGTGTCAGGGATTTAGAAGTGAGATAATGAGATTCAATGAGCTTGTAAATTGTTCTTGCAAGTTGGTCTCGTGAGAATGGGACATAGTTTTCTACAACACATTTCCCTAAAATATTAGTTTGCTAGAAGAACTGCTGGCAATGTTTTGGCTGATATCAGTGAGCATCTATAACAAATAGTGTTCAGGTATGGCTCAGCAGCTACCATTCCCAGCAAACAATTTGGATGCAGTCACACTGTCCATGAGACTGAGAGAATTTAATGGAATGGACGGACACAAGCTACTCTCTGCCAGTTTGCTTGTTGACACTTTGCCAGAGAGCAAACCCAAACACATTATATGCACATAGTTTCTGGGACTCACTCATCTTCTACAATCTATACTATGCAGAAGGCTTTTTTATATCTTGTGACTACTTTTTTCAGATATTGAGTTGATAGAAAATATTATGAAGAGAGGTTTCCAAACAAAACTGCAAACTATGTCAAATTAAGTCTTATCTTGCATTACTTACTGATTTTATACAATGTAACAATTTATACACAGTCCTAATATAATGAAAAATATTATACATTTGTTGAAGGATGCAAAAGAAATATAGTATTTTTAATATGGTCTTCTTTGAAAGTATTGAACTTCATTTTAGCATAAGAAGGCAGCATAAGAATTATGTAATCAAAGAAAAAAGTAAATTGCTTACAATAAAGCAATGTTCAAATTAAGAATTTATAATAATTCCTTACATAGTCCTAGAATTGACATGATGTGAATTTAAGTGAACAATATTAACTAGCATTACTATTGTAATAAAAGTAAGGCATACATATTGTGGAGACACACTTGGGATACAAACATGTCCTGCGCCCTGCTTGTTAAAGCAGAGATACTGAATAGTACAGATGGAGGCAATATAATGCTGGGTAGAGGGTAATGTATTATACTGTAGTGTGTAGGGCAATATTACCCTTTTGAGTCATGGAGTAAACGCCAAATACTTCAAACACCAAATTGGGGGAAAAAAAAAAAAAGTATTGCATACATTTTCCTGCTTGGAGAAATTTCTACATTCTAAGATGTTATCATATTAAACATTAATTAGGATAAACAATATAGAGTCTGAGACCCTTTATCCTGTTTTCAAAGTTATTATTTAATTTTTAAAGACTGCAAGATATTGCTTTTGGGACCTGCAGAAAAGAACATGTACTGTAAATGAAAATTGTAGATTCTTTTCAGATAATACAGTAAAAGATTTCAACTGTTTAGAACTTCTTTCATCACCTTTTTACCTTTTTTCACTTTTTTACTTTTTTCACTAAAAACTTTTAGATTCACTTCCAAATTGTATAAATAAAGTCTTAATTTAAAACTAAGTATTTCTAAATAGAAATACCCACTGAGAATTGTGGATACCCACTGAGAATTGCATTTTATTTATCAGAGATGCTTTATATCACCATTCTATTACAACCTTAGAAAAGTTTATAGGACAGTTTATATCTCCTATAGTATGTCTTCTGATTTGTTTGTTTGTTTGTGATTTATTACACTGCATTTTTATAAACATAGCTCAATAGGAATATTTGGCAAGCAGAAGGTAATTGTGTCTATCATTTCTGAAATGAAACTTCCTATAAATAATACTGCGCTGCTGAGGTGCTTGAGGATTTGATTTTGGTTTATGTAGGAGAAGGTGAAGAAAAAGTTTGGTAATCAATATCAATTTTCAGATGAGATTTTTTGTTTCTTAATATATTCTTTGGCCACAGCTAGTCAAATATAATAGTGAAGTGGGAGGTCGAGCTCCTATTATAAAATGGATACTATATAAAATGGATACTTAAATTCAGTATGAAGGTTCCAAATCAAAGCAAAAATCATATTTCCATGGAAAATTTAAGATGCATTGTATCCCTGAAAATAAAATGGCATTTGGTATTTGCACAACCACAAATGTAGTTTCACATATATAGTGCAATCTGTTTTCATGAGATATAAAACTCAGAAAACTTAGAGAAAATATTATGCTTGAACTTCTAGGATATTTCTAAGAAATATTACTCAATAAAGAAGAAAACAGTAAGCTTATCTGAACAAGCATTCTGTCTTAAAAAATTATGAACATTAAACAAAGTTAAATGAGAATTTATGCCTTGTGCTACTCTCTGAAGCCAAAAGTTCATACGAGTATCATCTTTTCTGACCTCTTAGTATATCATTACATATATTATGTAGTCCCATTGTATTATCCCTGTTTGCCCCTCTTCTAGATTTATTCTTCCTTAAAAGAATTTTTGGGGTCTCAGTGATTTTCGTTGCTGTGCTCTGGATCCCACATTGCTGTGCAGCACATTGAAGAAAACCATTGCCCCTTTGTTCTCTAAATGGCTTCACTTTTCTGTTTTACACCATCTAGACTTGTGGATCTAGCCTTGCAAATGTTTCTGTGTGTATTTAAAGGAAACTAGAAGTCAGTGTCAGGCCTATATTTAAAGAAAATTGGCGATTTTGTAGAGATTTTCCTATCCATTCCTCTTTGCATCTCCCCTCCTCCATTAATAAATTCATTTCTCATTAAAGCTTCGTTCTACTGAAGTCAAGGGCAAAACTTCCAATCATCAATTTTATTATAACAACAACAGCAAGTATATCTTCTATATTGCTTTACTCATTAAGATTTCAAACCTGCACAAGGCTGTCTTGTCTCTTGAGTAAAAAAGGTCGAGATACACAACCTACAGAAGGTATGTCTACCTTTTGTGAAACGGTGCCATGCATTGAACTTGCTGTGACCTGAACAAGCTCTACAGCCAGAAGGAGGATAGATACATCAAAGCGGTGCAGATCAATTTTTATGGGCATAGCACATCAGAAGGTAGTTTCTAGGACCTGAGCTAGTTTTGCTGCTTTGTGCAGTACTGTGCTATCTCGTTTGGTGTTATCTCTGCAGTATAAATACCCTGCTGTACTTAACACTGCAGATAAATGCTGACAGTCTTTCCACTGTCACAAATTACATTTTAGATAAAGCCCTAAAATAAGTTAATTATGAGAACATACATATGACAGTATGTAAAAAAATTTAGAGATTCTTAACCTTTTAAACATATTCTTTGCTTTTTTATTAAATTTTATCTATATATAATAATTGTGTCAGTTATCATAGACTCATAGAATAATTCAGGTTGGAAAGGACCCTGGGAAGTCACTTGTTTTAACTCTCCACTCAAAGTAGCATCAACTTTAAGATTAGATCAAGATGCCTAAGGTCTTGTTTTGAAGATCTCCAGGAATGAACTTTCTGGCATCTATCTGTCTCCACTGTCCCACTGAATTGAGGCATAAACTTCAATCTATTTCTTTTCACCATTAATGCAAGCTTCTATAGGCATTGGACTGATTCAAAATAGAATTAGTTTCATTGTTTAGACTGTAGTGACTTTATAACAAATATTCTATTGCCTTTCGAATTTCTCCTATTCCATTTTATTTTGTACTTAACAAATACTATGTGTTCTGCAGCTACTACTTTTAAAACTTATATTTCAGGCTAAAAATCAAAACAAAGCCTTTCCAATTGTGCTTTAAATTATAACATGATACTATCTTAATATTTTAAGAATATACACCATTCTTCTATTTTATGGAGATTCTGCAAATACTTCTGTTAAGTGAGGTAAAGAGTGAAGAGTGCGGACACCTTCTCTAGTTGTTCCGGCCCAGGACTGCTCCTACCTGGCCACTGGGGCCCAGCCCAGTGCCTGGGGACCTGAGGTCTCTGCCCAGGCTGGAGGATTCGGCTGCCACTTTCCCCTTTGCACGTTCAGCCAGTAGCAAAGCTGAAAATGTATCCCCGTGAGACACAGACACACAAAAAGAGACAGGGTGCTGAGATGATTGGTCACACAGGCTGCCCCAGCCAAGGGCTGACTTCAACAGCACTTACACACAGGACTCGAGTAAAACATAGACGCAGGCAGCAGAGTCCCCTTCTCTCCAGCTGGTAGAGATACAAGTTCACTGGTGCAGGCACACACACAATACTCTCTGGGTTCACAGACACACACAAATTTGCAGATCCTTTGAGTACCTGGCATGTCCTCTCTGTCTGTCTAGCACCCCTGCCCGGATCCCTTGAGTACAAGCGTGGCCTGTCCGTCCATCCAGCATTCCTGCCCAGCTCCCAGGCTCTTTATCCAATTCACAGGTCACCTGCTCGCCAGTCTAGTTCAGCTTGAAGTTCGCTGCCAACACACAACACTCACACACTCATCTTTCATACACACCATATTGCAAGTCCCCCTGGGCATACCAGCACAGACTCCTCACCTGCCTGATACCCTGGTCTGGACCCAAGGCCCCCACTACTTGCCAGATAGTCCAGCTTAAAGTTTGCTAGCGAATACATGCTCCCCACGTGAGTGGGAGTAAAGGACCCTCACTCGCTCCAGCATCTGGCATTGAGACCCCCCACTGGCTCCAGCAGCTGGCATTGAGACCCCCCACTGGCTCCAGCAGCTGGCACCACAGTCCATGGGCCTACAAGCCAGGTCTGACTCCAGTAGCTGGCAGCAGTTCCACTCACATGCACCCAGGTCTCACCAGTGGCTGGCACTAGGACCCACACTCATGCTCCAGCAGCTGGCATCACAGGACAGGGGTGCTTGTTCCCCAGGCCTGACTCCAGGAGCTGACACCAACCTTCACTCACACACAAACAGGTCTCACCAGTAGCTGGCATGTTGTCCTTGCAGCACACACACACATGGGAGAGAGAGTGTGAATGCACAGAGAGCTAAGATGTAATGAGAAAATATAAGAAGATAGGACAGACCGCAGTGACCAAGGCACAGGGATTGGCCAGACAAGCACTGACCAGCCCTGTTTTACACCTGACTGACCCTTTTATACCCCTTGCTGCATATTCCTCCTCTTTGTCCCTCCTAATACCCCTTCCCCCTGCACACCCCCATGGGTTTGCAGAGCTCTGCAGTTTCTGCACCCTCTGAGCCCAGCCCCCCCGTCCCAGTTCACAGTCTTATCGGATGCAAAGTCCATGTTGATTTTCCTGGAAGTGGCACCTGTAGATTGATAGCTCATAAACTATTGGGACTGAGAGGTTTGTTTCTTGTCATCGTCTCCATTTTTGCTGTGCTGGGACCATGTCTCAGCATTTTGCTTATGGTTCCCCCTTTTTTTAATTTCTTATCATCCTGATCCAGAGATCCTTACTCAGACAGCCTTTCTTGAATCAACATTCCCAGATTCTGTCTCTTTCCTTATCAATTAGTACAACTGACCAGCTTTTTCTCATCATTTTCTCCCAATTTAGAAGGCCTCAATCAGATAACCCTGCTGGAATAAACATTCCCAAATTCTCACATGCCCTCATCAATTAGTGTGACTGACCAGTTTTGGTTCCCATGATTTCTTCCCTTTCTTATTATCACTTCTTGCATTGGAAAAGGTCCTTGACCAGATACCATTAAAGGAGCACACACTCTCTTTCTACATACCCTTACAACTTAAATAAATTTTTCAGTCATTAGTACCATTTGGAGAGTTTTGTTTTGCAAAAACAATAAGTAATGAGCATCATTGCAGTGTTCTTTTTTTATCTTGTACTGTTTCCTGGTGTTTGTCCCTGTCCTAGTTGGAGTTTGGTCAACAGGTAGTTTTCTACAGTTTCTCTCATTGTGTATAAAAGGTATCTAGTCAGACAAAGATTTAATAAATAAATAAATAAATAAATTGAAATTTCATATCATATACAAAAGCCAGGAAGGAGAATGAGCCAGAAAGACATGATGGATGAGCTTATGTGATGTTGTCACTTAAATCTCAAGGAATAAAATGGAGGATGGATACTATAATTAAATTTTGTAATTAGTAAACCTATCTGGTGTGCCTATGACCATGATATTAGAAAGTTGTATCTTTATATATCTAACTTTTCTAATGTTTTATTTTATCCAACTGTACTGAAGAAATGCAAACTAAAAGAGTGAGGAATAAAGGAAAAAGCAGTTCGACTCCTGTTTCCTAATCATTTGTGACATCCTAAAATTCTGTGTTTTCTCATTTCTAAACTGGAGATAGAAAAAATAAGATGATGAGTTCCAAAGGATGTAAATAGCTCTTTTGTTTTTATCTCTGTGTCTTTTGGCCTTGCGAGCAATAATAAAATTAAAATATAAAACAAACAAGCAAATTAAAAACAACAAAACAAAACAAAACAAAACACCACCACCACCACCATCACCAAAGCAATAAACTTTCTATCATGATGGACCAAATAAGTACAAAGGAATATAGACAGCCAAAAAAAAATCTATAAAAAATACATATACTATATTTCTGTTTGGGTTTTGTTACTCTTTTTATCACTGAACATTTGGGCTTTATTTTCCCAACTTGTAGAAAATACACAAACTGCTTCTTACTTTCAATTAAAAACCTGATGCATAAAACATTTTGTTCACAGAAGAACACCTGTGGGGCTGGAAATAGGTATTTATTGCTACATTTGTTGCCATCCCTGTTTTGTATCAACTGGTCCCCTCCAATTTAGTGTCATCTGTAAATTTGACCTCAGCAAGTCTCTCTCCATCTGCCTAGTCCAAGCTTCTTTCCATCACTATACCAGCAAGTCTTGTAACCTTGCATGCTACATACCTTGCTTACTACATTTTTCTGTGTAATACAACCTTGTCATCAAGCTAGAAAACCGCAGACGAATAATTCTCATCGTATATTATTTATTCTTAAAAAAAAAAAAAAAAAAAACTTGGACCAGTATGTCAGAGTATTGTATTTGGATCCAGAGAAAGAATATTGGCGGTTACTCACAGAGACTTTGTAAGACTGTTGTGCTCTGGAAGGCACATTCTAAAGCAATGCCAAACTATGTATTTTAAAAGTAAAGAAGTAATTCAACTGTTCTGCTTTAAAGCCTATGATGACAAATGTCAGTGTCACCTATCTAGCTGTCTTAATCTCAAAACAATTTCCTTTTGAAATTACAAACTTTTATTGAGGGTATAGGTCTTTCTGAGACCTTGGCCTAATGAATATCATTTTAAGAAAAGTTAAGCTGCTAACCTAAAAGAAGGACACTTGGATATTAGGAGCTAATGAAAATTTAATAATAAATGGAGTAGGTGAGTAGCTGTTTGTGTTTCAGATTGAATCATATAATATATTGCATATATGTGTTGTCATTGGCTTTTTTTTTTTTTTTAATTAAATGGTGGTATCTATATACTTAATAAAAATTAAGTATAACACAATCATATTAAGAAATTGAAAAATTTAAGAGCAACAGATGCATGGAAAATTACTGTATTAGTTATAAAGAACTTCTAGAATGGCACCCAAACAGCCTGGAACACGTAAGATTTGGAACACCAATACAGAAATTGAGCTGACAGAAGTGAATGTACTTAAATGTTGCAATGACACAATGTATTGGGTTTTCTTGGTAAAGGTTTGGTAGCAGAGAGGGGCCACAGGAGTGGCTTCTGTGAGAAGATTCCAGAAGCTGCCCTGTGTCAAATAAGAGCCAGCTCCAGCCGGCTCCAAAAGGGACCCACCGCTGGCCAGACCTGAGCCAGTGAGAGATGTTGGTTGTGCCTCTGTGAGAGTAGATTCAAGAAAGGGAAAAAACTGCTATGCAACAGCAGCCGGGAGAGAGAGGAGTGAGGAACAGACCTGCAGACACCAAGGTCAGTGAAGAAGGAGAGGGATGTGGTGCTCCAGGCGCCGGAGCAGAAGTTCCCCTGCGGCCCGTGGTAAGGACCATGGTGGACAGCCTGTCTCCCTGCAGCCCATGGGGTACCACTGTTGAGCAGATCTCCACACTGCAGCCCGTGGAGGAGCCCATGGTGGAGCAGGTGGATCTGGCCTGAAGGAGGCTGCAGCCCATGGAGAGCCCCTGCAGGAGCAGACTCCAGGCTGGACCTGTAGCCCGTGGAGAGGAGCCCACGCAGGAGCAGGTGATCTGGTGGGAGCTGCCACCTGTGGGGGACCCATGTTGGAGCAGTTTGCTCCTGAAGGATGGACCCCGTGGTATGGACCCATGTTGGAGCAGCTCTTGAAGAGCTGCAGCCTGTGGGAAGCCCGCGCAGGATCCGTTTGGGAAGGACGGCATCCCATGGGAGGGACCCCACACTGGAGCAGGGGCAGAGAGTGACCACAAAGGAGCGGCAGAGACGCAGCGATATGGACTGACCGCAGCCCCCATTCCCCGTTCCCCTGCGCCGCTTGGGGGGAGGAAGTAGAAAAGGGTGGATGGAGTGGGAGGTGTTTTTAGTTTGCTTTTAGTTTCTCACTGTTTTAGTCTGCTAGTGATAGTAATAAATTATATTAATTTCCCTATGTTGAGTCTGTTTTGCCCGTGATGGTAATTGGTGAGCAACCTTCTTGTCCTTATCTCAACCCCTGAGCCCTTTTCCATCGCATTTTCTCCCCCTCTTCCTTTGAGGAGGGGGAGTGAGAAAGCAGTTGTGGTGGAGTTCCACTGCTCAGCAGGGTAAAACTACCACACACAAACAACAACTATACCTTTGTTTCAAGTATTGCATCAGTGAGTATTTTCATTTATCAATGAAAGTGATCACTGGTCAAATAGAGACTGTCTGTCTAATGTAATACTGTTGATCTAATTGTACATCTTTTAAATTATTGTAATTTTTTTTGTTTTTATTTTCAGACCCACATTTGTTATAATTAAATAAATATTCTTCTTTTGTACACATTATGCCACTTGGCTGAAACTGCCAAAAGTTCCGTACCAAAATTTCACTCTAGAAGTAACCGGAACAATTTTTGTTTATCCTTTCATTGAGTTAATTTGATTTGATACGTTATCACTGAATTTATTTTCAATAATAAACAAATTATAAACTTTTTTGCTAACACCTCTCCAAAAAATTTGAAATCTTACAAGGTCTTATGTGTTACGTGCTAGACTTTGATAATATAGCAAGGAACATAAATGTTTCATTGTTAGGAAATATATAAGTAGTATTGTCTTTAGTTCCAGAGCAGAATTATGGTTCTGCAACAGGTGTCTAGAATACACAGTCTGCAGAGGGAATGTGGCACACCAAACAATGACTGTACTGAATGGTGAACTGCCACTGGAAGCAGATAAATTTTTATGGACTTTAAATATGAAACATCGGTGGAATAGTTACATATCTGTGAACTTCATATAGAGAATCAGAGAGGTTATGCTAAATACCTGAATCCATGAGCAGTCCATTGAACATAATTGTTAAAGTCCCACCTCTGACATGTATGTTTCTCATAATAAGTTTCACCTACATATTTTCTAGGAGTTGAAAGAGGCCTAGAACAAGGGCTAAATAGCTGTTTCACAGAATCCTAGAATGGCTTGAGCTGGAAGGGACCTTAAAGATCATCCAGTTCCAACCACCCTGCCATCGGCAAGGATGCCACCCACTAGATCAGGTTGCCCAAGGCCCCATCCAACCTGGCCTTGAACACCTCCAGAGATGGGGCATCCACAGCTTCTCTGGGCAACCTGTTCCAGTGCCTCATCACCCTCTGAGTAGAGAATTTCCTCCTAACATCCAATCTAAATCTCCCATATTTTAGTTTAAAACTGTTCCTCCTTGTCCTATCACTATCTGCCCATGTAAAGAGTCCTGCTTCATCTTTTTTATAAATCCCCCTTCAAGTACTGAAAGGCCACAGTGAGGTCTCCCCGGAGCCTTCTCTTCGCCAGGCTGAACAACCTCAGCTCTCTCAGCCTTTCTTCACAGGAGAGATGCTCCAGCCCTCTGTCTTCGTGGCCATCTCCTCTGGACCCACTCCAACAGGTCCACGTCCTTCTTGTTCTGGGGGCCCCAGACCTGGATGCCGTGCACCAAGTGGGGCCTCAGGAGAGCAGAGTAGAGGGGGACAATCACCTCCCTCGATCTGCTGGCCACACCTCTGTGATGCAAATGAGGATGCAGTTTGCAGTATTTTCTGCAGTTTCTCCAGTAACTTCATCCCTATTTGATAACCTACACCAGGCAGGCTACCTAGTCCACACATCCAATTAAAGAGCAGGACAACTGCTCTCTTTCTTTCTCTAACACTTAAGAGCTAGGATATATTGATATTACCAGAAGGATCCTCCAACACACACACACACACACACACAAGCTGCTATTGCCAATAAACAGACATCTCTGCTCTATTCCCCTACCTTCTGTAGAAATAGCACTATAACTCAAGATATCTGCCAAAGATAATCATTCTTATATTCCCAATCTCCTTTTACCTTCCAAAAACTACTGAATTGACTTCCCCCCCCACACACACATGCACTCATAATCCTATTAGGGGTAAAAGGAAGCCAAGAATTTGTTTTTAGCCCAATTAATAGTCTAGCAATCAAATCTACAACCAACTGGTTTATTTACAATGTTATTTACAATCATATCCCAAAATATGTGTTTTTTTATAGAAAAGCCTCACTGATAATACAATTAAACTTGTTACACATAGATCCTCTATCTAATCCTCTGCCCTTTTGTTATGCTTACCATTCCACTGGTCTGTTTTGTTCTAAGTTCACCGATGCTAGTCTTGGTCAAGTGAAATAAGTGGGCGTTAGGTAATAACAAGGCAGCAGAAACCAGAATTCGTCTTTGGGAAGAGTGTGATGGTGGTGGTTTGAGGTTCATCCTCTCCAGTATTGCATCTGTTTTGTATTATTATTTCCACACATTTTCTGACACATTCTGTTTACTTTCAGTTATATACATTGATACCCAGCTAAAGTTTGTCTATCTCCACATGAGCTACTCTTTAAAATTATGGATTTTAGCCTCCCCACCCACCCCAATGAACAGAAAAAGCTAATGTGTGCTACTCAGTTATCATATATGCTTGGTTAGACTTGCATTGTATGTAATATTCACAGATTTAAGCTCCAACTGCTGAAGTATTAGTCACCTGCCTGCTAGAAAATTGCTACCCTAGCTAAAGGACACTAAATTTAGCTCAGGTCAAAACAAGACAAGTTCTGAGACAGTGCACTGTCAGGTCAGTAAATAGCCTGTGTTTTTTTACAAGTAATGGAAAAATCATGCTTATTCCAAATCATATTTATTTAAGTATTTATGTTTAATGCACCAGTCAGAAGTCTAGCATTTTTTCTCACTGAAATCAACTAATGAATTTTGTATCAAATTATTCTATCCATACTTGTCTCAAAAGAAAACAATAAAGCAAAATTCTGATAAAACAATGAAGGAGAAATTACTTTTAACAGTACAAAACTGATAAACCTAGTCATAACTCCTTTAGATTCTGAGAGGTTACTTAACCCACACTAAATACTATAATGTTAGAGGGAGCGATAGAAAAATATTATTGTTTTTTAACAAGAAAGGAACAAGCAAATGGACTTTTCAGCTGTTGAGAAGAAACTGCTGTGAAACAGACCCTAATAAATATTTCAAATCTCTGCTCTCTCTATGCAAAAAAATGAAAATTTTATGCCAATCTCCACTATGGAGAAGAAAATAGGCAAGTTTCTCTAAGAATGTAGACAATCTACACTCTTCTGCTGTCAGTCAGTCTTTACCCATTTACCCAAAAACTGAATATGAAATTGGTGGATGAAATGTAAATGAAAGGGTGTTTACACTTGCCTGTTTGAGATATGTAGTATTAAATCAGTATTTAAATAATATTTCATTTTAATTGGATTCTCCTCATCAAATATTATATGTATTCCAGTACATTCAGAAATTGACTGTTATTTGAAGTTAATTTAGCAGTTTTAAAAATCAGACTCTATTATAAAAAGTCTTTTCTTAGCAATAGCTTTATTAACTTGCTATTTTTATAAAATAGATTTCAATTCTTCTAATAAGATTTTACTTCCCAACTTGAGAGCATGAAAAGTTTCTGGATGATATTAGAAAACTGCAATATTTGTTATTTCTCTAATTTTACAGAAGCGTTTCTTAGGCTTGTTGTTTTTCATGGCAATAATTCATAATAGACTGTAAAAAACATTTATTTGTAGAGTTAATATAAATATATATTGAGTTAATTGTTTTTATTTATGGAGAAGTTTTGGTCTGTTTTGTTGTTGTTGTTATTGTTGTTTTTATTTTATTTTTATTTTTTGCCTAGGGTTCAAATGGTTATGTTGTATATTTTGACCTTTTTTCAGAAATTCTGTGTATTTTAATGAACAATTCTCTTATCAAATTAATAAATAAATAAATGGGTCATTGATGAGTGAGAAGTTATATTATTATTTACCAGGAGTACGAGTCAACAGTTTACTCTGGCAGCCAAAAAGGCCTACTGAGGTGCATCAGGCACAGCATTGCTAGCTGGTCGGGGGAAGTGATTGTCTCACTCTATTCTGTGCAGGTGCAGCCTCACTTTGAGTGCTGTGTGCAGTTTTGGGTGCCATGATATAAGACATAAAACTATTAGAGAGGGTCCAAAGGAGGGCTACGAAGATTGTGAAAGTTCTAGAGGGAAAGACATATGAGGAGTGGCTGAAGTCACTTGGATTGCTCAGCCTGGAGAAGAGGAGACTGAGGGGAGACCTCATGGCAGCCTACAGCTTCCTCATGAGCGGGGTGGAGGGGGAGGCACTGATCTCTTCTCTCTGGTAACCAGTATTCTTGTGGCCACCAAGAAGGTGGTTGGGCACTGGAACAGGCTCCCCAGGGAAATGGTCATAGCACCAAGCCTGCTGGAGTTCAGAAGCATTTGGACAATACTCTCAAACATATGGTTTGATTTTAGGGTGGTCCTGTGTGGAGCCAGGAGTTGGACACAATGATCCTTGTGAGTCCCTTCCAACTCAAGGTATTCTAGGATTCTAACACCTTTCAGCCCTTGCTGCTGGAAATGAGATGATGCCAGACCCTGACTCTTGTCAGCAAAATGACCCATATCAGGTTATTCTTTATGCCTCTTCACTCATGACCCGGGCAACGGGACAGGCTGCTCCCTCAAGAGATTTTCAGATGATAAAAAACTGGGAGGAGTGGCTGATACACCACATGGTTGTGTTGCTGTTTAGAGGGACCTGGGTAGGCTGGAGAAATGAACTGGGCACCAGTACACTTTGGGGGCTGATCAGCTTGAAAACAGCTCTGCAGAGAAAGACATGGAGGTCCTGGTGCACAACAAGCTGACTGTGCCAGCAATGCATCCTTGGGACAAAGAAGACCAACAGCCTCCTGGATGGCATTAGGAGGAGGAGCATTGCCAGCAAGTTGAGGGAGATGATCCTTTTTCTCCTACTACTCTGCCCTGGTACAGCAACACATGTAATGCTGGATCCAGGTCTGTGCCCATTCTTTTTCTCCACTTGCAGCCTTAAAAGGTCATACAACCCGTGCCAGGAGTGATTACATATTGCTTATATATGAAGTAATGCAACTGAATACTATAAAGTTTGATATCTAAAAACTGTATCAACTAAATAATATGCAACATTGTGCTAGTGCAACCAAATGAATAAGCATGCCGCATGGCTAGCTCTCTGTTTTAATGCAAACAAATGGGTAATGTTGTAAGTTATATGATGAATATTCTGAATGCCTGTAAAATTCAACAAAAGTCAATAGATTTTTGTTGATTTAGAGCAAATGCAAATCTTGCTATGAGAAATCTAACACTTTGTGTATGAATATATATGTACACATTTTCAAAGACTCACTGACTCATGCTATGACCAGCATGTTCATCATAATGCAACGGTAATTTTTTTGTTTTGTTTTGTTTTGTTTTCCAGTCAGATGAAGTAACTCTGACAAAACCCTGCAATCTGACAAAAAAATACTGTTGACAACCAAGCTCACTAGCAAATGAAATACTAATCTTTGTCCTCGTATACATAAATAGACTGGAAACTCAGGTAACTTGTGGAATGCACTCTTTTAGTATTTACTTCCCTTAAGATAATGTCACACTAAAAGACAACAGAAAAAAACCTTTGGAAGAGCATAATTTTCTAATTTGGGAATAAATAAGTATATAAATCTCAAGATTTTTCAACCTTTCTTCCATTTATTTAAAAATATTACAGAACACAAATAGTTAGTCATTAAAATCATTGGAATTTCTACTATTTTTCTCCTTGTGAAATAGAAGCCACAGTGAAAATAAGTGGTATGTGGTTGAAGTGATAATAGCATCATTTATGTACTGTGAAATACTGTAGAGAACTACCCAATTCTTTTGTCATATGAAAGTTAATTGCCTGATTAAGAAGGGAAATGGTAATTATTAAAATATTTATAAGAAAACTGCATTGATACTGTAGTGATTTTACCCAGCTGAGCAGCGTAACTCCACCACAACTGCTCTCTCACTCCCCCTCCTCAAAGGGGAGAGAAGAGGGGGAGCAAATAAGATGGAAAAGGGCTCAGGGGTTGAGATAAGGACAAGAAGGTTGCTCACCAATTACCATCACGGGCAAAACAGACTCAATATAGTACTGTAACTAGCAAATTAGAGCAGTGAGAAACTAAAAACAAACTAAAAACACCTCCCACTCCATCCACCCTTTTCTACTTCCTCCCCCCAAGCGGCGCAGGGGAACGGGGAATGGGGGCTGCGGTCAGTCCATATCGCTGCGTCTCTGCCGCTCCTTTGTGGTCACTCTCTGCCCCTGCTCCAGTGTGGGGTCCCTCCCATGGGATGCCGTCCTTCCCAAACGGATCCTGCGCGGGCTTCCCACAGGCTGCAGCTCTTCAAGAGCTGCTCCAACATGGGTCCATACCACGGGGTCCATCCTTCAGGAGCAAACTGCTCCAACATGGGTCCCCCACAGGTGGCAGCTCCCACCAGATCACCTGCTCCTGCGTGGGCTCCTCTCCACGGGCTACAGGTCCAGCCTGGAGTCTGCTCCTGCAGGGGCTCTCCATGGGCTGCAGCCTCCTTCAGGCCAGATCCACCTGCTCCACCATGGGCTCCTCCACGGGCTGCAGTGTGGAGATCTGCTCAACAGTGGTACCCCATGGGCTGCAGGGAGACAGGCTGTCCACCATGGTCCTTACCACGGGCCGCAGGGGAACTTCTGCTCCGGCGCCTGGAGCACCACATCCCTCTCCTTCTTCACTGACCTTGGTGTCTGCAGGTCTGTTCCTCACTCCTCTCTCTCCCGGCTGCTGTTGCATAGCAGTTTTTTCCCTTTCTTGAATCTACTCTCACAGAGGCACAACCAACATCTCTCACTGGCTCAGGTCTGGCCAGCGGTGGGTCCCTTTTGGAGCTGTCTGAAGCTGACCTTTGTCTGACATGGGGCAGCTTCTGGAATCTTCTCACAGAAGCCACCTCTGTGGCCCCCCTGTTACCAAACTTTTATCATGTAAACCCAATACAGATACCAAGACTTGTATTTCATGTCAATGTCTAACAGTACACAAGGGCTTAAGCATGGCTTTTTATTTAACATAGAGAGTACAAGTATGCAAAACAGAAAGATGTTTCTAATTTCATTATGGTTTGCTGTCTGTTTTGCTTTTTCATAGTTGGAATGCTGCTTCCTGGGCATGACTTTTAGTTTTGTTTTGTATTGTTTTTTTTTTCAAATATTTGTCATGCATTTTATAAATATATTCCATGATTTAGTTTCAGAACCTATTGGTACTACAAGAGTTCTGGTAGCTAAGTTGTCTCCTTAGCTGCCATTTGTGGCCAAAAGAAAATGCTCTAGTAGTTTCTAAGCAGCAGAATAGGTTACAGAAAAAAAAAAAATATTGGTTAAAGAAAAAAAAAAAATTAATTGAAATTACACTTTTGGCTTGGGCAGAACGAAGCTGATACCAAAAATTTAAAAGAGACACTACAAAAAGCTAAGGTTAAGAAACAGGAGTGGAAGACTCCAACTTTCTGGTTCAATAAGGGTCTTCAAGGATGACTGGACAGTTCAACAACAAAAATAACTAGTGTGGGTGAAAATGCATTTTTGAACTACCATTCCGAATTTTTAAAGAAGCCTGTCTCCTCTATGTAGACATATTCTTTAACTAAAATTTATTTATTGTATTTCTGGATGGAAAAGTCTTTGGCACAGACATTGTCTCACAGACTTACAGGTGGAGCATGTAGGAGCGTAGGGCTCAGCTCTTATCATTATCCAGACACTCATAAATCATACTACCTGTAAATAACGATGCTTAGAACATATTCCAGTAGTAGCACCTTTTCTTGAATGTGAGAATTTAAAGACATATAAACATCCAGATTTTGAAAAGTATATACTTCAGCGAAAAGTTAGAAAAAAAGTGGCTTATACAGGTTTTGAAAATAAGTTGAATCTGCAAAGTATTAACTGGATAGAAGGAAGTCTTCTTGCATTATGACAACACTGAAGTATGGACTTGTATTGGGTTTACGTGGTAAAGGTTTGGTAGCAGGGGGGCCATAGGGGTGGCTTCTGTGAGAAGATTCCAGAAGCTGCCCCTGTGGCAGATAAGAGCCAGTTCCAGCCAGCTCCAAAAGGGACGCACTGCTGGCCAGACCTGAACCAATGAGTAATGTTGTTTGCGCCTCTGTGAGAGCATATTTAAGAAGGGGAAAAAACTGCTGCGCAACAGCAGCTGGGAGTGAGAGGAGTGAGGAACAGCCCTGCAGACACCAAGCCCATGGTGTACCATGGCGGAGCAGATCTCCACACTGCAGCCCGTGGAGGAGCCCACGGTGGAGCAGGTGGATCTGGCCTGAAGGAGGCTGCAGCCCATGGAGAGCCCCTGCAGGAGCAGACTCCGGGCCGGACCTGTAGCCCGTGGAGAGGAGCCCACACAGGAGCAGGTGATCCNGACTCAGCGATATGGGCAGACCACAGCAGCCCCCATTCCCCATTCCCCTGCACCGCTCGGTGGGAGGAGGTAGAAGAGGGGGGATGGGGGGAAGGTGTTTTTAGTTTGCTTTTAGTTTCTCACTGCTCTAGTTCACTAGTTATAGTAATAAATTATACTAATCTCCCTATGTTGAGTCTGTTTTGCCCGTGACGATAATTAGTGAGTAACTTGCTCATCCTTATCTCAACCCTTAAGCCCTGGTCCATCATATTTTCTCCCCCTGTTTCTTTGAGGAGGGGGAGTGAGCGAGCGGTTGTGGTGGAGGCCACCGTTCAGCTGGGTAAAACCACCACTGGACTTAAACATGAAGTTGCTATTATTCTCTGTATTAAGTATATAATACATGAAAAGAAGGAAAGAGGGAATCATGATGTTCTTCACAATTGGGTCACTCACTCTGGCAGATATTTATTTTTATTACTTATTACTACATTTACTACACTTCAGTGATGGTTCCTGATGAAAGTTACAATAGTATTTTTTCCATGAGAAAACTTTTTTCTTTTTTTCCCTTTTTTCCTTTTTTTCCCTTTTCCCTTTTTTCCCTTTTTTCCCTTTTTCCCTTTTTTCCTTTTTTCCTTTTTTTCCTTTTTTCCTTTTTTCCTTTTTTCCTTTTTTTCCTTTCCTTTCCTTTCCTTTCCTTTCCTTTCCTTTCCTTTCCTTTCCTTTCCTTTCCTTTCCTTTCCTTTCCTTTTCCTCTAAGACTCAGATAAAATAGTTCAATGCCAGGGCTTTCTGTAAAATCTCTTTTATAACTTCTTGTTAAATGCCGTCAGGCACCATGTATCCAAGGGAACCATTGTTCCTTGTATAGATAAATAAAATTTCGAATATTTTTTTTCTCTTTTTGCAATTTACACACATAAACTAAATCTATACTTTCTTGCTGAATGGACTGTATGATGGGAAAAGCACATTTCTCTCTGTAAGCAGCGTGAAAATAATTGATTGGTTTAACTTTAAGTTTTATATAGTTTTGTATTTCAAAAATGACACTTCGCTAGCCATTGCTTTCCTGTTATATGCGTAACTGAAACTTTTTTTTTTTTGATGAGAAGGTGTCACATATCTAGAAAGTATATACTTCATTCATTATTACAAAATTCACTCCTTCTTATATACATTTGCCAAATGGAGAAAAGCATAGATTTCTGGAACCAAAAAAGACATAAAGACCTCTAGAATAATTACTCTTTGTCAATCAGAAAAGTGTCCAGAAATCTAAATCACCTTGAAGTTACAGAGGTTCATCCTTAAGCCTTGTAGTAACAACTGTGCTCCAGGACACACCACCATATGTAATAATATGATACAGCTTCAGGATCTGCAAGCTGTAAAATCAGGCATAACCTCCTGGTGACAAAGCTCAGGCAAAGGCTAAGGACCTGGGGCTAAATGCAGCCTCTGTGCCAACAGAGATCACAGATGTGGCTTGTTACTGACCTTTTTTTGCAACGTTTTCCCAGCAGTCTGATCTGGGCTTCCACAGTTGCACTATATCAGAGCTGACCTTGAGCACTGGTAGTCAAACCTCTGGCAGCACGCAGTATTTGGAGAGCATAAGTAGAGAAAGATGTTTATAGCTTGGTCAGGGTAATCAGAGCCTGTTGGTGCACTAATGGTTCTGACAGATTCTCCATTAGCACTGAGAACTGTGTAAAATGAAGGATTAGACAGTTCATTGTCCTTTGTCATTCTGAACACAATATGTTTCTATTGGATTGGCAGAGAATTGCCAGTGCATAAGTAATCTTTTTGTTGTTGTTGTTGCTCTTTCATTAGAATGATACTTTGGTATAAGAGTATTGAAAGGCCAAAGTTTTCTGCTGAAAATATGCACCTACTGGCATTGGTTTTGTCATGGGAGAGCCATGACAAGTCCATGGGGTTTACAACTATGATGGAGGACGTAACGAGTCCATAGCATTCTGGAGGGGCAGCAGGAGTTTAAACCAATGTATCATGGAGGATTTGAAAAGGAATTTTACAGCTGTGGGCTACTGAGTTAGGCCCAAAGTATCCAAGCACGACCTTCACACCAGGTTAGTGGCTGAGGGTAACTACTGACTGGATAAATCACATCATTGTTACCAAGACTAAAATAAGCTAAAGGAAAAAGAACAGTTAAAATATTCTAAATTTTATCAGGAAGGAAGGAAGGAAGGAAATATTATTTACAGTTGTATGCAGTATGCGTATGCCAGAGAGAAGCTAAAAGACCTGAGAATCTGAAAAGTAGTAAAACAATAAAAGCCTTTGCTTTGCTCAGCAAAAAAAATAAAATAAAATAATAATAAAAAAAAATCAAACCTTAGTCTTTCCCAGTCTTTCAAAAGATCCTGTCTCATCTGAAATCTCTCTTATCTCTCTTTTTGTCCACCCTGAGGTTTTCTCTGAAATCGTTATCTGCTCGTTCACTCTTGAGTACTTCTTTTGCTCTCTGCTCTCCTTCATTTTTGTCCCAACTTCTGTCCTTGGTTTTTGTGTAAATCTTCATAACAGAAAACATGTTTTTCCCCATGTTCACCCTTTCCAGCTTGATTTTCTCATATTCTTTGCTTTCTGTCTCTCGAGTTTGTCATTGCTTCTTTAGTGTTTACTGGTAGCAGCAAATGACAGAAGGGCAGTATAACAATGAGAGAATGAAAGTGGTTTCGTTTTTATTTTCACTTTTTTTTTTTTTTTGCAGTTCTATAATAAGAAAGCAATATGATCATACTCATATATGATGTGCAGAATTCATTTTTAAACTTTACTAAAATTTGGTAAAAAGCACACAGATAAAGATACATGCATTTAAATTTTTTTCAAAGTATATGAACAATATCTATAATGGCAGAGTTAAAAATATAAACAGATATATCTTCATACTTCTTTTTGGATGTACACAAATGGTGTTTTTTTTTCAAAACAATGTTTGCCAAGTTATGATTTTATATGATAAATGAAGCCATACACCTGTGCACAATGGTTAATATATGATATAAAACTTTGAACAATACCCATTTAAATTTTAATAAACACTTTCATTTCAGTCTCTTTAAAAGATATCTCTTACAATGTCTAGTATAAGAACATTTCCAGGCATCTCAAGGACAATGGAAGGTATGAAATTTAAATATCTTTAAGTAAATCTTTTTATTAGCCATTAATTTTGTATGTATAAGATAAGCAACTTTAAATAAGTAATCACATGCCACAGTCTCATATGAGTATATTTTTCCTGTTTGATAAACAAAGCACTTCAGATTTGAAACATCAAAAGGTATCTACATATTCCCTCAGGCACTAAACACTGGAGACAAAAATATCCGTTATTCTTTTCTCTTGATTCACCTCCTGGTATTTCTCAGTTTATATTTAGTTATCTTTAAGAATATACCCCCACATTTAAATATGCTAACAGCAGTAGAATGAAATGGAACAGGTTGTCTTGTTAGAAACCAGGATGCACACACTGTGACTTGATGGGAGCTGCAGTAGCACTGTAAGCCGTAATTCTTATGTTTCAAATATAACTTTTTATTTTATAATGGAAGTTAATAATTCTATTACAATACAACATGTTCAGAGAATAGCAGGGTAGGGAGTGAGATACATGACAGGATTGTACATAGCATACATGCAGTGTTAGTGCAAGGCTAATAATTCCTGTAATTTCTACTTCTTCTGTCCCTCTCTATTTTCTTCCACCTGGTAAAAAAAAAAAAACACTATATGATTCTTTGACTCTCACCTATTCAATATAGCATTGGAGCCCTTGATGAAAATGGCCAAGAAATTCCAAAAATAGATGGGTTGAGGCAGCAAATGATAACACATCATGTTGTGTGTAGATAATATGCTGCTGCTATGGATGGCAAAGTCAATTGTTAACTTAGTCAGAACAGTATATTCAATATGAATCCTGAGTGCCTTGAAGATCGATAGACAAATCTATACCTGAGGTGACAGTGATGTGAAGTACAAAAATTGAGTAGTTTGCACTTTTAGACTTTGAAATGAAGTATATGACAAAACAAATGTAAATACACAATGGCTTTTTTTTCTTTTTTCTTTTTTTTTTAATTTGACTAGGTTGCACTGCTCAGCGTTAGCCCATCCCTTGCTTTTAAGAGAAGATACAGAAAAAGAAAACACTGGAAATGAGATGCCAAAAAAATCAAGTTTCTTACTATTTCTACTGCAAGAAAGATTGACGCAGTTTGCAAGGTCACCTTCCCATGATTTTTATATTTTTTATGGTTGCCTCATCATCTTGTCTATTTTGCAAAAACTGCAGAAGATTATTAAAGATTGTATCTGAGAAAAGGAAAGTGGTCTCTTTTCACTGTTAGATAAGGTTAGAGATGGTCTGTCCCTTTTTAAGCGATCTCACTGGGCATTTGTGCCTCAGGGCATAACATGTCACCTTCATACCTCTATATATCACTCTATGCTTATCATACACATTCTGAATTCCAAATAGATCTTCAGTCTCTTTAAAGATAGTGAAGATGCATTTAGTAGCTAGTGAAAATCTTATGTATTCTAAGAGATGAGAACTGACTACAGCAGAAAGAAAAGTGCAGCTTTTAAGTAATCTTGGATCATATTCGATCCTTTGGGAAAGGGTCAAATTTACTTCTACACTACACAAGTGGAAGAATATGCCCTTTGAGTTCATTTAAATCTACTCATATACGAACAGGAAAAATGTTATACCTAGTAGAAGTCCAGCTAGTGGTTCACTTCGCAAATATATCTAAAAAATGCAACACTGTGTCTTTAATTAATGATAAATATGGTTTTGCTGAGTGAGTTAGAACAAAAAATAACTGAGCTCTAGAATTAAACTTTTCTTCTTCACAAAGTCTTCTGCACTCATCAGCCTCAGAGAGAGGTCTTTTCCAGTAAAGGTCAAGTGGTACTGACTGGTACACTTTGCTCAGAGCTAGCCCTCCTTAAGATTAACTACATCCATGCTGGTGCAATGCTTTTGCCATGCTGGTGCAAAACTCTCGCCTCTGAATCTCTGCTGGGCACCATGCAGTGCCACGTGAACTGCGCAAACTGTGTGCCAACATATATATGTTGGAACCAACCAGAGTGTGAAAATGTGTGGGCATGATTATATGCTTCATTCTACATTACATTGCTTATAAGGCTGAACAAAAGTTGACAAATAGTCTCTAATCATGTATTCAATCATTTTGTATCTATGATGCATAAAGCTAGCTCCTGCTACAGCAGGCTGACAACATGAACACTGTCTTTCTTATGACTGTACCTACTCTGATCTGCAGATCATATCACATGAGATCATTGCTTTATGAGAAGTTTTTCATTTGACAGAGATTGAAATTACCTGAAGATTGTATTTCAAGCAAGAAAAAATTATGTTTTTTTTTTTTTTAATTGCGTTACACTGATTAGAAATGTAGTCATGTCATTGGTGTCATATGAGGGCATATAGGAATTAGGGCTTCTCCCCCCAGAAAGGTGATGGGATCATTAGCCCAACTGAAATGCCTCTACACCAGTGCATGCAGCATGGACAACAAACAGGAGAAGCGGGAAGCCATTGTGCAGCAGGAAAACTATGACATAGTTGCCATCACAGAAACATGGTGGGATGACTCGCACAACTGGAGTGCTGCAATGGATAGCTATAAACTCTTCAGAAGGGATAGACTAGGAAGGAGAGGTGGTGGGATAGCCCTGTATGTTGGGGAGTGTTTTGATTGTCTTGAGCTTAATGACGGTGACGAGCCCAAGGAGTTCTGGTGAGTGGGGTTAAATCCAGCTGGAGGCCAGTCACTAGTGTTGTCCCCCAGGGCTCAGTACTGGGGCGAGTTCTCTTCAATATCTTTATCAATGATCTGGATGAAGGGATCAAGTACACCCTCGGTAATTTTGCAGACAATACCAAGTTGGGTGGGAGTGTTGATCTGCTTGAGAGCAGCAAGGCTCTACAGAGGGATTTGGATAGGCTGGATCAATGGGCCGAGGCCAACTGTATGAGGTTCAACAAGGCTAAGTGCTGGGTCCTGCACTTGGGGCACAACCCCATGCAATGCTACAGGCTTGGCAAAGAGTGCCTGGAAAGCTGTCTGGTGGAAAGGGATCTGGGGGTACTGCTCAACTGCTGGCTGAATATGAGCCAGCAGTGTGCTCAAGTGGCCAAGAAGGCCAGCAGCATCCTGGCTTGTATCAGAAATAGTGTGGCCAGCAGGACTAGGGAAGTGATTGTACCCATGTACTCAGCTCTGGTGAGGCTGCACCTCAAATACTGTGTTGAGTTTTGGGCCCCTCACTACAAGAAGACATCCAGGTACTGGAATGTGTCCAAAGAAGGGCAACAAAGCTCATGAAGGGTCTAGAGAACAAGTCTTATGAGGAGTGGCTGAGGAAACTGGGGTTGTTTAGCCTAGAGAAAGGGATGCTCAGGGGAGACCTTATCTCTTTACAACTACCTCAAAGTAGGTTGTAGCAAGGTAGGGGTCAGTCTCTTCGCCCAAGCAACAAGCAATAGAACATTCGGAAACGACCTCAAGTTGTGCCAGGGGAGCTTTAGGTTGGATATTAGGAAAAATTTCTTCACTGAAAGGGTTGTGAAGCATTGGAACAGGCTGCCGAGGGAAGTGGTTGAGTCACCATCCCTGGAGGCATTCAAAAGATGTGTAGACGTGGTGCTTAGGGACATGGTTTAATGGTAGACTTGGCAGTGCTAGGTTAATGGTTGGACTAGATGATCTTGGAGGTCTTTTCAACCTAAGTGATTCTATGATTCTGTGATTCTATGTGGAAGTGTTTAAGAGTACAAGACCTGCAGGAATAATGTTGAAAGACTGAAGAGAGCAGAGAAACCCAAGTTCAATCTGATTTGAATTGTTTCTGAAGTGAACTGTCACCAGGACTGCACTCACACCAATTACTGTCATGGGCAAAACAATCTCAGCTTGGGGAAAACTAATTTTGATTATTGTTAATTAAAAACAGGATAGTGAGAATCTTCTCCAATGTGGGTCCTTCCCACGGGCAGCAGTTCTTCAAGAACTTCTCCAGCATGGGTCCATTCCATGGGGTTCAGTCCTTCAGGAACAGACTACTCCAGCATGTGTCCCCCAGGGGTTTCTGCCAGAAAACGTGCTCCAGGATCTCCTCCTCTTCACTGGCTGCAGTTTCTGCCAGAAGCCTGCTCCTGTGGTGTTCTCCATGGGCTGCAGCATAGATATCTGCTCCGAAGCAGTACTACACAGGCTGCAGGGAGACAACCTGCTTCACCGTGGTCCTCTCAATGGGCTGCAGGGTAATCTCTGCTTTAGTGCTTGTAGGACCTCCTCCTCTCCTAACTAACTGATGTTAGTGTCTGCAGGATTGTTTTCTCTCACATTCTTCTCACATGTCTCTCTCACAGCTGCTGTGCAGCATTTTTTAACCTTTTTAAAATACATTATCACAGATGTGCCACTACCATTGATGATGGGCTGAGCTTTGGCCAGTGGTGGAGCTGGCTGGAACTGGCTGTGTCCAGCCTGGCAGCAATTCCCAGTCTTTTCTCACAGAGGCCACTCCTGCAGCCAAGCACTCCGCACCACCCCC